>VDFB02375623.1:15059-239703 GCA_007258455.2 Sequoia sempervirens | reverse complement strand
TCAAAGGAGAACATTGGTTGAATACGAAGGTTGTTCAACGATTTCACTCTGGATATAGCTGTAAATGGAAGTCCTTGTCGTTCTATTTTTCCAATGTCGATAGTTGCTCTGGATAGCGTTAGGCCTTGGGATTTGTGTATGGTAATAGCCCATGCCATTGTGAGTGGAATTTTCCTACGACTGCCCAATGATACAGGTATTATCGGTATACTTTTGGGGTCATTTGCATTCCATGTTGGCCCACTATAATTATCGATCCTTGCCACAACATAAAGTGGAACATCTGGTGGTTTGGAACCAAGGCTGTAAACTATCTCAACAACTTCACCTAAAGCTCCATTTACAAGGCCTGCTTGTGTCCATATGTTGGTTGTCAGCATGATGCACTGCCCTCTACAAAGTAATACCTGCTTTTCAAGCTGTTCATCAGTAGTTGCATTATCTGCTTCAGCCCTGGTGGTAGTTGCAGCACTTATTGCAATTGGACGGTTTAACAATTTCAACATTCTTCTATTGTGAAGTCTAACTAAATCATTGGTAGCAAACAAGTGCATTGAATTGTCGAATATTTCTTTTTCGCTAGAGGTGAGATGCTTATCTGTGCGTGTTTTTAAAAGTTCCCAATCCTCTTGTGATGCTTTTGCATTGCGTATGTTTTGCAATAGTTGGCAGAATTGTCTTTGGTCTGGAGTCTCACCCTGTTGACGAAACACTGTGTCTAAGATGACAACGGTCGTGAACTGGTCCCATAGTGTTTTTGCATTTGAGTGTGATGTGTAAATAGGCTTGTCAAGTACAGGTGGGAGCTGTGTGAGGTCACCTATTAGGATTATTGACACACCACCAAAATAAAGATGTTGTCGATGAGGGAAGGCCTCACGTAGTCTTGCATCTATCTTCAGTAGCAACTTTGGTCTTATGAAGCTCATCTCATCAATCAACACATATCTTATGTGTTTCATCTCTTCCTGAAATGTTATTAATGATTGGCCTTGCAATGGGTGCATTTCTTTGACAGGAATTCGAAGCATTGAATGTATAGTTGATGCATGTATATTAAATGCAGCAACCCCTGTAGGAGCCAATGTGAGTAGCTGGTGCTGCTGGTGCAGATTGTAAGTATCAAGTGCTTTTCTTATGCGAGCAATCAAGTATGATTTCCCTGTACCTGCTGTCCCTTGAATAATCATGTGTAATGGTTTATTTGACTGATGTTTGCTATGGTTGATAATATGTGTGAGTGCTAGTTTTTGTTTGGAAGATAATGTATAGTCTGGGACATCATACTTAGTTGGAGCATGCCTTTCATGGCTACATGCTTTCTCCATGTTTATAAATTGTGTGGCAATTTCATGAAGCTCTTGGGGCACTGAAAGTTGTTCCCATCTGTAGCTGCTATCAAACTCATGCATGCCAAGCAGGTCAAGCTCATTTAGGCTGATGTTGTTTGAGGGGGCCATTTGCGAAAATAATTCCCATTCATTCATTTCTAGCATGTCCCTTTTGTCCATGTCAATTTCACTGTCTGATTCTGCATCGTCGGTGTTTACGTCTGACGGGGCGGTGTGCGGGACATGCCATACATCATATTTGGATGTATTCATTTGCTTCCAATTTGCAAGTATTGTATCCTTAGTTATCCCTATGTCGATTTCCAAGCTTTGGAAGTGCTTGTACAGTAGGAGCTCACTCCAACAGAAAGTTTTGAACTGGTCTGAGTTCTCGTCTGGGATGGTGTAGAACTTTGGGAAAACATTGACAATCGCTTTGACCTTTCTTTCTTTCCACTTGCATCCCTTGCAACTCGCAGAGTACGAGAAAGATCGTGCAGATTCAAGTAGCGTTGTTGTCTCCAATTCTAGAGGTCGATTAATGTACGACTGAAGGTAGATAGGTTGTAGATGGCTTTCATGTGGACCTCTTGTTATTCGATGGAACATTTTGCATCCAACATTCAAAGATGTAAAAGGTTGATTACAAACATTAAGCAGCAATTTCTGAAGCATATGGCATGTTTCTTGTGCTCCAATATCACGCTCTACCATGATTTCTGCCATGAATTTTTGATATGCTGCGAGGGCCGGGACATCTTGTTTTTGGGTTGCAGATATTCTTGCTAGCATGTTAGTACAAGTCTCAGATGCTCGCTCTGCTTTTGATGCATACTTGGCAATGTATTTTAGAACAACTGCCTGCGAGATGACAGGTTGACAATCTATGTTGGCTCTCCATATTGAAATCATTTCTGGATTGTGTATGTTTAACCTATCATCATTCCGTGTAGGTTCATATTGTTTTGTCCCATAGTTGTCACGTGATAGGGTAGATATAATTTTCTCTTTCCATGGAGCTTTGTATCGACATTCTACCTTTTTCCCTTTCTTTCGCAAGCATGTCCCCTCTCTGCATTTTGTGTGCCTTTGGACACAATTTATGATATCTTCGTAGTCATGAGAGGGGTCTGTAGCAAATATTTGTGTTGTGTCTAGTAAGCAAGGATCGTCTTGGAAAGATCAAAAAATCAAGTTGTTTCTTGCTGATGCAGTACGGGGATTCCAAGCACTGACATACCTGTCAAAGAATTTCCTAGCCTGTTGAACTGCTACACTGTCATCCCAATCAAGTTTATCCATGTTTGGTGCGTCATAGAGCCAAAGGAATCCATGTACATGTGCAGTGCCATGATGCCGCCATTCATACATGTACCAGTAATCTTTTGCATTGAGGAGTTTCTCAATAACCTCTTCACGGAACACTGTGAATCGCTGATGCAAGTACAATGATGTGGTGTGGGGGTTGTTGACTACATTTTCTAAGTGTTGTTTATTTGTTTGCATTCCTACCGGTGCACCATCTGATATCAAACATTGTAGGTCTGGCCACTTTGTGTCTGTTGCACTTAATGTGAAGAATAGAGTGGGAGACCCTATCTGGTTGATCATATTTGTTAGTTCAGCATGACATTTGTTCCAATATGGTCTTGTGCCTTGCATTGAAGAGCCAAAGTGCATGAGCTCTTGAGCTAATTATGTGTCAGGAAAGTTTTTCAAGTGTGCTCGAAGGTCCTCAATAGTGGTTGGCATGTTCTCTTCTGCATTTTTTTTAATGAAAACTACAGCAAGCCCTTGGCTACGATGTCACATCATAAGATTAAGCATGAAATATCGGAACCTTGGATGCCTTCCAAATCTATGGTCATGAAATCTCATTAAGTGGAGTGCATACTCATGCATGTGCACTTCCCTAATTCATGGTTGCATTTGTAGCGCAACTCCAGTTGGAAAGAGTGTTGGAAATGCCATATCAAGCAACCCTTCAGTATTGTATTCATTTATCGGCGATGAGTTTATTTCAGGCCAGTCTATAATGTTGTTTGTGTTCTCGTCAAGGTCTAATGTTTTCTTAATAATTTCTAACTCATAGCATCTATTTGGAAGTCTAGCGATAAATGATGATGTGTTTACTGTGATGTGTTCAATATCATCCCCATCAGAGGAAATTTCATTACTTGGAATGACCATGTCTTCATTGGTTTCAAGGGTATGTAGCATATTCGATATGTTTGTTCTTGCTTCAGGGAATTGCTCTAAGTGCTCAAAACTTATTGCAACATCATGATAGTATGGGTCATATTTGACTTTGTATTGCAACGCATCTCTGATATGACTTCTACTGACATAACAATCATAATAATGACCTTCTGTATGCAATCTTCGAACTATGAGAATGTCCAACTCTTGTATTCTTCGTGGAAGAACTTTTGAAATGTTAGTGATATCTTGTGGGAAGCTAATCGTGTGGCCACTATATCTATACTGGCCTCCAATAGTGTGGGTTACCTATAGTACTGGGCTGATTTTGGCAATGAGCATTTCCTCCACTTGGGTGAGTCTTTTCAAAACAAACAGTTGCTCTCCTGGGTCCATGTTGTTGAGTGCAGAGAACCGATTGATGCCTCTCTCAGCGAAACATCTCTTACAAGTTGCGTTAGCACCTGATGAATGGATGTGCATGCCTGGGTAACATTCCTTGCATACAATGCATGTTTTTCGGTTGGACAGTGCATCTATTCTTTGACAAAAAAATTTCATCGCCATCATGAAGTTATCATTGTTGATGCATGTTGTTCCATGTTCATCTAGGCATGTTTGTTTTTGTAAAGATCTATTGTGCTTTTTTGCATTTATTTCCTCCCTATGGTGATCATAGTAAGCTCGACTTTTCTCACAATCTTGTAGTCTTCGGGCTTCTGCTAGCTGGGGGCTATTTTGACTTTCATGCAATCTTTTTAGTCATTTTCGAGTAGCTATCTCTTCTCTATGGTGAGCATAGTAAGCTCTATTTCTTTCCCGGTTTTGTTGTCTTCTCACCTCCTTTTGATATGGGTCACTTGCATTGTTCCCTATTGAGGAGTCTACCATATTTGGGTCTGGACACGTCAGGGTAGATTAGGAATACGAGCATAGCAAAACCAGATGAAAAAAAAAATGCTTATATAACCAAAATGTAGATGAACATGTAAAGATATTCCTAATTGGTTGACGAATGCATGTTGCAATATGAGGAGGAACACAATTTGGAGGCACAAGAGAAAGGTGCATATGTAAGCTGCTAAACAAACATGTGCATTTTTTTGTATATCAAGAGAAACAATATTTTACATATTTATATCCATCTAAAGGCATTAACATGATATTTTTTTAGAAATAAAAAGATATTGCCATAGTTATGTACAACATCAGTTTTTTTTGCCATGCATACCATCTGTAGTCATACTACACTTGTAAAGAGAGCATCGCAACTATATCAGGGGTTGTAGTATGGCTAGGGTGAGCCTATGAGTTCCACAACAAGTTGTGGCACAACAACGGGCTCAATGGGGGGAGGAGCTTTTGCATTGCAAATTTCCTATATTTTTTTGAGCAAAAAACTATTCTCTTCAATGTAATCTAGTTGTTTGGCCTTGGAAATGGTTGCTTTTAAGCGTTGCTCTGCATTGTACAATTCAAGGTTACAACGCAATGTGAATACATAATGCTTGTTCAAGACACTCCTAATCACCTCTTCCACATTTCTATCAGCAGCTTGATCAAATTGTAGACTATATAGTTTGTCTGCAGGCACACCCATGAGTTGTGTCGCCCCTTCGTCGAATGCAATTGCCCATATTATATTTGTGTGGTCCTGCAACTTGACTTGAAGTATATACCTATAGTCACAGGTATTACATATTGCATTACGTTTTCCATAAAACCACTTTCCATCATTTGTTTGTGATAGTCTTTTCTTTCAAGGCTTGTTACTTGACCGGGAAGGGCATGCTGGATAGCAAAATGAATCAGTTTTTATGAATCATGTTGTTGCCGCCAACATGCATTGTAGAGGTTGAGCTGTATTTTGAGCCTCTTCACGAATGGCATTGATCGTCAGTCTTCTAGCAGGTGGGGCCATGTGAAAGGAGCTAGTAGTCAAAGCCTGAATGGTAGCGTCATTTTCTTTGAACCATGTTTTAATCTGTTCTGACTCTTCTATTTGAGGTTCAATCGATAGTTTTGTAGTGGATGAGGTGTTGATCACCTTTCCATTGAATTCAGCCACATGCCCATTTTGAATAGCAAGTACTGGTGATTCACGCATGAGGTATTTCTCGTGCAGCTGTGCACCCTGCTTTTTGGCTAATGACCCCCATAAAGTAACATTTATATTTGTGTTGGACATGTCAAGAATTGTTAAGGTTCGTCTTGCGACCTCTATCCCATCTCTTCTCCTGATTGTGGTGCATGGATGTACACAAGTGACAATTCCAATTGCATCAACATTTGAACCGTTGCTTTTGCTTACCAATGCATTGAGGGGTGTAAAAGAGTAGTGCTCTTTAGGGATGGAATCATCATCTTCACAGAGGGAAACCCTTGAGTCAGGCATAAGAGAAATTTCCAGCCCGCTATTAAGCTTGTTGTAGACTCTATTAGCAGGTCGAACCGTGCCTCCAGACAATGTGTATGTAGCTCCTTCGATAATTGCTATCACAATGGGTGTGAGCTGCTTCATTGAAGCATGTCACACATGTCTCAGTTCCTTCACAATCTATGATATCAAAGGTGAAGATATGGCCACTTCCTTTCTGTGTGGTGTAGCTACGTATATCAGTCTTCACAGTTACACGACCTTTAATAGTCCACCTTGGTTGAAATGGATTCAAGTTTTTGATAGGCGTTATTGTCAGTGATGCCTCCTTTGGTAGGATTGGGTTGACCCCAAATAGTAGACGTCAAGGAGCCAGTCTTTCAGGAACGGAGGTGTTTTTTGAAGAAGTGGCCAAGCTAGAGGGTTCTCCTGTTGAGTGCTCAAGTTGTTCAAGATGTTTTGTGCATAGGAAAACTGGCTCCCCAACAATAGCATGTGTTGTGTGGACAATATCAAGGTCGACAATAACAATCCACCTAAATATTCAAAGCGAGATAAAGTATAAGTAACAAAATATAAAAGGAGAGTAGGTCTCACTTATTCATGTGCCATGTAGAAGATAGATCATGAGCATACCGTGTGCTAGCTGTTTGAGGACAGCTGTATCTGTTCAGTTGCACGATGGAGCCAGGTACAAGCACATTGGATTCTATGTAGGAGTTATATTTAGTTGGCAACGATGCTTTTTTCTTGTGCACACCATCAGAGATTTCCAACCTATATCGATTGTTGTGCGTATATTCAAAGCCAAAACTCGAGATAGCTATGACTTGGACATGAGGTTCCAAAGTGACATTTCCTCCATGCATCAATCTAATTGCATCTGGAGTCAACAATCTTGCCATGGTGCAAGGAAAGGAGAGAATCCTGCACAAATGTATTGGATGTAAGGCACTTGTGCAAAGGAGTCAATAGAACAACCCTTTCATCAAACTATAGCAACTTATTGGTAGATAAATTCGAGTAGTCGAAAGAAGAGCCAAGCAACTAAATTGAAGTTGGGTGGAAGTAGCAACATGGCTAGGAATAATTCAATTATGCACATTTTTTATGAACATCTACCTCATTACGTGGAGAGAGGAAAGGAAAATTAGATACTCTCTATGCAATTTACTATCAGCCATACTAATTTTTAGTCAGTTGCATACATGGAATATGTATAGTTTTGATTGCAACAGCTCAAAGATACATGTGTATAGTTCAAATAGAATAGGTTCAAGATACATGGAGTGAACAAGACAAAAAGTAGAATGTAGATATACATTGAGTCAATTTCCGTATTGGTTGATGCATATGTACAATGGAGAGGACCAAGGGAAAAAGTAGCAGAGTGGGGGGGGAAGGAGTTGTACATTTTTCCCACTACATAGTAGATATTTGAAAACCAGATATAAGCTTTTACTGCTTGTTGTGCTAGGGAAAAGAAGGGGTTGGATGATTAGTAGGCGTTGTATTACATTCCATATCAAGAGGGAAGGCATGCTCCTCATCTTAAAAAAAAAGCCATAAGTTGTTGTCGTCATATTTTGTCACAAAGAAAAAATGATTGTCCCCAAAACCACAAAAAACAAGTAGCTATCTTAAGCAAGCTATTTATAGGCTACTTTATGTCTGCTAGGAGTTTTAGAAAATCTTCCTTAATCCTAGCACCATTTCCCATTCCATACAATGCATCATATTTCATTGCTCGAAGGAAGTCGCAATACGCATCCAAAACAAAATAAGCTGTATGGAACTTTTGGACTACCTGTTGCACCATCTCGATGTCATGGTTTTCCACTTGGAAGGCTTCTTCGCATGTCTTTTTAGCATCTTCAATAGTCTCTTCACAACCTCTCACAGTGTTCTCTGCGAGGACTGCAACATTGCTCTTGTAGACACCACTCCAAACAACAGAAGAAGAGTCTGAAGGTGAGGGAGGAGCATCAGTAGCTTTTGATCCTATAATGTCTCCGTTAGACGAGCTGCTAGATATTGTGATAATGTCTGCTGGTGGGTGCAAGTTTGCCATCACCTGGGGAGTTTTTAAATAGGAACAACTGTGATTATTTTATAACAATAAAAGTTGCATGTGTGTGATTTGTAAAAGGACATTTGGAAATGGGGTGGGAAAATGACAACCACAATGGAAACAAAAATCTTCACTAAGGAATGCTTGTAAAATGAAATAATGCGTATCTTTACGAGCATGTTTGGAATTGATGATGGGAGATCTTGTATCAGTTGAATTAGTCATATATATTGTCCTTAGATCAACAAATAAAAAGTTGCATTCATTTTTTTATTTTTTTTTAAATTCTATCATAGGAATAGATTTTAAATTAAACTACACTTTTTTAAGAAATAGCATAGACCAATACGGAAACATACAAATTTGTTTATATGCATAATCAAGTTAAAAAAATATAAATATAGATTAAAATACCGATTATATTCATGATGTTATTTTCCTTTTAACAATAAGGAAGCAGGACAATTAAATCCAAAATCTATATACATAACTATTGTTAAATTCCACCCACTACGTTTTTTTTTAGAAATCACATTTATTCAAGCACATGTAAGCCTAATATTTGTAACATGAGAAGTGTGTTAGTTTAAGGTCTACAAAAGTATGCATTGCAATGAAAAGAAATATTAGAGGATATAAACTGATGTAATTAATGGGAGAAGACTTGTGAATAAAATTGGAAATCTGGAAAGATGTGCTGGCTATATGTCTCTATAGACCCTTTTCCCAATTCACTTTTAGTTGAGAAAATCTAAATGGCAATATAAGTGGATGAAGTATCTAGAATTAAGAATAACACTATATATCAGAATTAAGAATAAACTTATTTGGAAATATAATAGTAATGTTATTATTATTCCACCAATTAATAATAACATTATTTATGATAGTAATTTTATTAGTGTACCACAAAGTAACACTAACGTTTCTAATTTATAAATTAGTATTACTAAATATAATGTGTACCATTAATTGTATCCCATTACTATACTACCCTTTTTTGTATTTATAGTTTACAAATTTTTACCACAATAATTATTATTTATTCTTTCTACAGTAGTACGATTATTGTAGTCAAAAGTCAAACAATCCTTAATACCAATATTCCACATTTCCACCGTACTTTAATATTATTATTTCTATTTTCCTCAATCTAAACATAAATAATATTATACCAACATATAACTCTTTGAAAAGTGGCACCATACACTCTTTAAAATCGACAATTTAATCTTTGGTATTATTATTAATTATCTCATGTAAACATTATAACTAAATCTTTAAGCTTATACTGATGATAAAGTTTAACCCGCATTTAACGTCAATTCACCTTACTAAAATTACTTCTATCTAAATAAAAAATAATAATATCAGATAACTAACCCATTAAGGATAATATGAACATTTGCTCGCAAATTAACCCTTTTTATAAATTTCAATTTTTCAATCTCAATTTACCTTACTTAAATCACTTCTATCTAAATAAGAAGAATGATATTAAATAACTAACCCATTAATGATAATACTAATGTTTACTTGCAAATTAACCCTTTTTTATAAAGTTCAATTGTTAATCTCAATTTTACCTTACCAACATCAAATAACTAACCCATGAATAATAATAGTAACATTTACTCTCACAAATAACCTCTTCATACTAAGAATAATATATACTCCTACTACAATAGTAATGTTTTAAAAAATTACTTTAACTTCATTCGATAAACAAAAAAAGCTTAAGTTCATCCATAACGAATAAGCTTATTTAATTTAACTTCATTCGATAAGCAAAAAAAACTTAATTGCATCCGATAGCGAATAAGCTTATTTAAGTAGTGCAAAAAAATACACTTTTAGTCTTTTATTTTTTTCCTAGTAAATAAATGAAGGTAAAAGGGGAGAAAACGGACACTTACCTAATAATTTCTATGGGATATCATCGCACATTTACTATCTACTGCAGCAATATAGTATTCCTTAACACGAAGATTTCACATTTTATTTTATTTTATTTCTATACATGGGGTAATACCCCTTGAGTACTCAAAGTTCCAACGTACAGTAGTAGTATTTTTTTAATTTACCTCAGTCTAAAGATAAATAATATTATCCCAAACATATAACTCTTTGAAAATGGCCACCATATACTATTTAAAATAGCCAATTAAATCACTGGCAATATTATTAATTATCTCACCAAACAGTAAACCTAAATCATTAAGCTTCTACTCATGCTAGTGTTTAAACTGAGTTTAATGTCAATCTAGCTTACTAAAAGTACTTATATCTATATAAAAGGGAGGTTGGGAGTCTTAGGTTAGTTGAATGTTTTTTGAAAGATTTTTTAGTTGGAGCCTATCAATCAACACAGAAGTCCTCTTTATTGATATTTATAATAAACGCAATTTGGAACTGGCTATCAATCCCAAACTCCCATTTAGCTTATTAACTTATTCCTAGCTGTGTGATTTAGGTGACCATTTTTTGCACTGCTAGAACTATTCAGTTACAATCCTGACATTTTTTTATTTTTTATTTTTTCACAACATACATTAGCAACCTAACACTTTCGCAGCAAGCCACCACTATACAACACAACACCTAAGCCTATCACTATATTGGTAATAGTACACTTGAATGAGGTACAACAAAAGGTTTAAATACCGATGGGTTCATGTTGGGTGACTCCTTTTAGACGAGTTTCTTGGAGGGTAAAAATCAAATTCCTTCCAACGACTTAAATGTCTAAGTTTGGACAATTTAGTTTACTACAAGAATGGTTGACTCTAAAATAGTTATTTTAATATTCGTGTTGGGGCGGGGGGGCAACTTAAGAATCTCTACATCCAAGATACCTAGAGGTAACTGTGACTTGTTCTTTTCTGAGTGCATTTTATTATTAAATCTTTCAAATCTAGTGTGAGCCCCAAATAACATTTAGTAATTGGATAATTTAGGCTTTGCATATAAGGCATTGCATAATGGGCTAGGTAGATTAAATAATTATTCTAGGTTGGGTTTCTACCCAACAACATGGTGATGGTTTAGTATAAGGTGTTTTGGTAGAGGCTACCAAACCATATTTAAAAATATCATGTAAAATAACTATTTCACAAAACATTACTTTATTTATTTAACTAACTACTTATTCATCCCCTATATTTATATATATATATATATATATACATCAATGATGAATACTATTATTAATTAGTGACAGTATTTACTTCCATCTTTTAAATTTATTTACTATAGAATGGGAAATTTCCTTTCTTTTAAAGAAAATTCGATTCTACCTAATTATTTAACCTTTCTTTCAAAAAAACAAATCTAATCCTTCTTAGGTTTGATTAACATATCCTTCTTTTATTTATTGATGTCATTATTTAAATGACTTAAGAAAATGGGGTCATATGTTTAGTTATCTTTGATTAGTTTATTTTATATTTTAATCAAAGCTTTGATATCAAATCTCTATGTTTCCTTTTGTGACTGATTTATCTTTCTGATCAAATATGTTTATCTCTTTATTTAATTCATCTTTACGTTATTCAAATATTTGAATTATCTTTTACACTTGGTCTTTTAACTTGTTTAAAGCTTTGATTAGTTTATTTGATATGTTAATCAAATCTTTGCGATAAGATCTTTTTATTTATTTATTTATTTCATCTTTTAGTTTATTCAAATATTTGAATTATCTTTTATTTTGATTTATTTTTTCGATCTTTAATTTATTTATGGTAAGGTTTTTTATTTCATCGTTTTGATTTGTCTTTGTAATTCTTATTTATTCAAATATTTGAATTATCTTTTAAATATATATTTATATCTTTGTGATTTATGTTTGATTTTTCCTTTTGATCAAATCTTTTTTGATTTATCTTTTAAGTTATTTATAATAATATTTCTGGCCTCAACCCTAACTATATCTATTAACCCTAAACTTGAGAACAAAACTAAATGTAAACCGAATACTAATGCTAACCCTAACCCTAAGTTTGATGCTAGTAACCCCAATTATTACCCCAACCCTAACTATATCTATTAACCCTAAACTTGACAGCAAACCTAAGTGTAACGCTAATCCTAATGCTAACCCTAACCCTAAGTTTGATGCTCTCTCCCTTTCTCTCTCTCTCTCTTTGAACTATTTATTTGTTTTTTGATTTTTTTTCTTTGATCATTCAATTTATTATGGTAAACATTTTTATTTGATCTTTTTGATTTATTTCTATATTTGAATTATTTATTTGATCTTTTAGTTTATCTACAATAAATATTTTGAATTCTTAGTAATTTATATATCCTTTTTTTTTATCATATCTCTTTGATTATTTATTTCATCTTTCAATTTATATAGTTTTTTTAATTTTTTTTCTAAATTTATCTATGATAAATATTTTAAAAGATTATGATTTATCATTTTTGATTATTTCATCTATATATGATAAATATTTTAAAATATTGTGATTTATTTATTTTTATTTTATTCATTTATTTTATTTTTTATTACATCTGGGTGAGAAAGGCAAATTAAGCCCTAATATTAGTAAGACAATATTACTAACCATTTTTTTTTTCATGAAAACCTATTTATGCTCAGATGACTACTTGAGGAGAAAAACCTAGATTATTTAAGCAAGATCTAATAACAATAATATTTTCTTCTATAAATTATAATAGTAATTTTATTATTATTTAATCAATTAACAATAACTTAATTTATTTATAAAACAATATTATTAAAATAATGTGTACCATTAATTGTATTTGATACTCTCTTAATATTTATAATTTACCAATTTTACCACTACTATTATTATCAATTCTTTCTCTAATAATACTATTATTTTACTCAAATTTTCCAAATACATTTTTGTAGTTTTAATATTGGTTTTAATATTAGTTTCATTTTATGCTTATTATAATACCAATATTTTATTATTATTTTTAATATTTTTACATAGGGTAAAACCCCTTTGAATATTTACACTTGCACTTTACAATATTATTATCATTATTATTAACCACAATTTAGACATAAATAATATTAGCATTCTCCTATATGATATTATCACCAACATATTGTCCCTTAAATTATTTAATCATTACCTTAAAGGAAACAAGTTCACCTTAAATCTCAATTTTCCGTACTAAAAATTACTTTCATCCAAATAAAAATAATAACATCAAATAGCTAATCAATGAATACTAATAATATTTACTCTCAAATTAACCTCTTAACAATAACATCTACTCATTTATAATTTTTATTGCTACTAAATCAACCAAAATAACATTATTTAAAACATTATTCCTTTAATTTTGTGAGTAGTATAATTTTCAGTATAATTTATAATTTAATAACATTATTTACAATTGTAATACTACTTCTTAAAAGTGTTATTCACAATATAATATTATTCTCCAAAATAATTACTGTGTTCAGAAGTTCAACAGAAAATACAAATTGGATATGAGTAGGAATGCCAAAGCTCTTCGAAGGCTTCATTCAGAATGTGAGAGAGCAAAGAGGAGTTTGTCCTCTGAGGTAGAGACTGTCATCGACATCGACTGTCTCCATGAGGGACATGACTTTTCTCTAAAGTTCAGCAGAGCCAAATTGGAGGACCTGAACACCGACTTATTTGAGAAGTGCATGGAAATAGTGAGAAAATGTTTAGAGGATGCCCACATGAACAATGACCAAATTGATGACATTCTATTAGTGGGAGGTTCGTCGCGTATAACAAAGTTGCAGGAATTACTGAGACATAATTTTGGGCAGGAAGAGCTATGCAACAAAGTAAACCCTGACGAGGCCATTGCTTATGGTGCGGCCGTGCAGGCGGCAACATTGAACAATGAAGATGTGACCCTAGCGCTCACGGATGTTACACCTTTTAGCCTTGGAATTGAAGCTGGCGATGGAGTCATGACCGTAGTTGTTCCTCGAGCTACCCCAATTCCAGCTCAGGAGGAGGAATATGTCACTACAGCCCGTGATAATCAGACTGCAGGAAGTATTTTCATCTACGAAGGAGAGAGACCGTTGATCGCACAAAACAATTTGTTGGGTAAATTTGTATTGCGTGGAATTCCGTCGGCCAGATGTGGGGTGCCATGTATTAAGGTTTGCTTCAAAGTAAGCGAGGATGGCATTCTCCCAGCCTCTGCAGAGGACGAGGGTAGCGGAGCAAGTAAAGAGATTACAATAACCAACGCCTGTGGAGGACTGAGCAAAGAGGAGATGGATAAAATGATAGCTGATGCAGAGAAATTTAGAGAGCAGGACGAAAAAGTTAAAAATAAGAATCTGGCCAGAAACAGTCTAGAGTGCTATATTTACAACATGAAAAGTAGGGTAACGGAGGCGAAGACCAAACAGAATATCAAGGCATCTGACTACAACCAGGGTGGGTATGTGGTATCTACGATTGCAGGGGCAAAAGTAATTCCCTGACCTAGCTGGTTTGGTGACAGATGGTTCAGGAAGGCGTATGTTGTCATCAAAGCAAAAAAGTGCATGATGTTGTGTTTAAGCAGGCGGCCATGATGAAGAAAGAAGGAAAGAGCCGATAAAATGAAAAGTAAAAAACCAAAAAAGTAAAACATAAATCAGGTATTGAAGGCTCACTGATTGTTGAGCTTGTCCAAATGGAAGGAGCATGGGTGGGTGTCACTTCAATGCCTCTTGTGCAGAGCTGCTACAATGCCTCCACTCTACTGCAAGCATAACCAAACAGAATATCAATTCAAGTCAGTGTGAGATTCTGATGAGCCTTCAAGCTTCAAGATTTGGGAGGATGGTACTGACCCAAATTGCTCAGCAACAATTTAAACTAAACCACTCGAAATCTCTGCAGGGCTTTTGGCAACAGTCTCTGTTCTTCCCTTCACTTCAAATTCCAATCCAAACTATGTCGACAACGCCTTGCCTCCAGGTGAGAGAAATATAAGTTTTCTCAACATTTATTGCTAACAGGGAAGTTTTGGTGGCCGAGTAAATTGGAGGGCAAGAACAGAGACCCCAAGAAAGGTGCGGAACTACACAAGCGCACCCAAAGCCATACCTGGTGACATAAGGCAGTGTCCAAAATCTGCATTTTGTGTACATTTTCTACGCCAAAATCTGGTTGACGCCATCCGTTTATTAAATGCCACAATGTCCAATGGGAAGAATAGTGTACGTAAGTGTTTCTGCCATGCCTACCGCCGCACACCTTTCCTCTCCTGCTTGACCAAAGTACACGGGACCCCTTTCCTGTCAATTGAACAGATCAATCATCATTGTACGCAATAGTCACCGGAAGCGGAATACCCACAACCCGGCAGAGGAAGGCCTGAAACATTTTCCGGTATCAGACAATAGACATTTCCGGTGGTTTTCCCACCTATAATAGCCTATCGGCTAATTAAATACAAAAAGAAATTAAAAGTAACGAAACTTTCGCATATTAATGCATTCCAATCTATCGGGATTGCATCTGTACTCTGCCCTCTGATTTTGAATTGTTTTTGCCTGCATTAATGTTCATTTCTGTTTACATAAACATAATACAGTTATGGTTTTTCAAAAATTGTTTTTTCGAGCATTAATGTTCATTTCTCTTTACATAACAAATCGTTAATATAGGACAATGCCAATTAAACTCAAACTGAACTTGGCTGTCAAGATATAATCTATAGGAAAATAAATGTCACCGGCAGAATTCACGTATTGTATTTAAAAAATTTTAATCCAGCAAGATTTTCACAGCATTTTCCCACGTCAAAATTTTGTTCTGCCAAATTTAAAATCACTTTAATTGCTCTTTCTTCCATAATTGTGAATTTGAAGGACATCCAGAAGACATCCTTATTTGACTCCAATATTACTACCAAAACATTCATACATACCCTCTTTAGTTATAATTTCTAATCAGTGTAACTCCAAATTCATTAGAAATCAGTGTAACAGCAGTCAGCCAGCTAAGTTCTGCCAATTTTGGAAAAGAACCTGCCAACCTTGCCTTATTTCCAGCGGATTAGGACGGAACTGAACAGTCTTTGACCACCGGTCACCGGCTACCAGCGAGAATTGTAAATAAAATAGATTACGTCAGAATGGTGGCCGGGAGTGGAACCCTTTGTTCACGGTCGCATGCAGCAAATTGAAAAATTCATAAATCTTGGTCACATTGTCCTTTAAAAGGCCACAGTAAATGGCCTTCAGGTAAGGGAAATAAAGAGTTTTTGCCAGGCTGGGCGATGGGAACTCTCGTGCGCACACTTGTGCCAGGTAAAAATTGATGGCATATACATTTATGTTTCATGGCGACCAAAGAAAAGAATGAACAGTTAGAATTATCTTGGACGAAAAGGACCGGGGAGGACCAAAGAGGCGATAGAGGGCAGAAGGCAGATGGGTGTCCTCTATCTCCCACTTTATTTGGTTTAAGGTAGTATAGAAATTTTTATACCCCTACCAATTCCTATCGAATTTTGGGGTGTATTTTGATGGATCGTATTCAGTTAGAAATAAATTTAGCTCATGATTCCATGCCTATCCCAATCTATTTTAGATTCATTTATAACCATTTCAGTGCATTCAATCTTATCGCATCCTTATTTACACATATTTTCAAATATTCACTACTTAAACATGATTTGTTCTTCTACATTTGAAATCATGTCCACACATTCATATATTGTCTGAAAATTTATAATTTGAAATAAATGAAGTGATGTCTTTGTCTTCTATTATTTTGATTGATCATGTAAATAAAAACTCTCATTTATTACATTTATATTCTTAAAATGCATTCTCAAGATACAGTAATGGTTTTTCAAAATTCGTTGATATAAGACTTTGCCACGTAAACTCAAAACAGAACTCGATTTGCAATGAGAGGATAAAAGTAAGAATCTCAAAAAATTATTAGTTGAAGTAGAAATTGGAGAAATCGCCGGTTAGATCAGGCCGTGTAGATGCAAGCGCTTCCTTCTGCTGCACGGTAACGATGATTTTTCCTGCGCTAAAAAGCTTCTTCTGAATTCTAGACGAACTCAGTAAAGTGTGAAGCATTTGCTTGGTAGATAGCTTCTTTGATGAAGCGGAAGCAGAAGCTGAACTATGCATCGCCAAAGCATTGGTGAGGGCAAGCTTCCGTGAGCCATCGCCATTAGAATTTGACTTCAGACAAATATTTGCATGATCATCGGCATTGTTAGGGTTTGACTTGAGATCGGCATGAGGCATGGTTTCCAAAACCTGAACTTGTGCTTGCAAGAATTTTAGGTACTTGATAGCCTCATCCAGCATTCTGGCAGTGTCGAGTTTCGAACCCTGGGGTATCAGTTTCTCCAGAGACCGAATCTTTTCACGGATTTTGCTTCTCCTGTGACGAGCCGCGACACTCTGCGGCTCCACTGAAGCATACGGCGGCTTACGGCTCTGTAACTGTCGCAGCTGATTAAGATGCTCCGTCTCCGCCTCGCTCGGATGTAACGACAACGGCTGGCATGAAACCCTACCAGGAAACGGTGGGCATGAGGACAAGCTCAAATCAGAAGAAAACTGCGCTGAAGGAGGAATACCGAGGTTCATCGACGGGCTAGGAATAAGAAGAGGAGCAACGCGCGGGAGCTTCTTCATTACGTCGTCCAGGGTATAAAAGGAGCTGTTCCTTGGCGGCTCAGCGGACGCTTCTCTAAAGCATACTTCTGAGAGACTCGGCTGAGTCTGGCATGCTGGGAGGTTGAGCTCTGCATACCCATAATCTTCATCTTGGGGAACGGGCATGGGAAGGAAATGAAAATTACCACATCCGTCCATTTGAATTGGCAGGCTCTCGAACTCGAGCCCGCATTGCTGCAACTCTTCTTCATTAACATTGCAAGCGCCGAAGTTAAATGCTCCATCCGGTTCCCAGCTCGAAACCGCTGTGCTGTTATTACCAGCGCCATAATGGTCCTCCTGATTTACAAGCAGCTGGTCGCATGGCCAAAACCGCTGCTCGAAATGCGCACAACTTTCAAGACCCGAGGCGAAGCTGCCGAGCATTTGCGCCTTAAGCACATCCTGTCTCTCGGCAAACGAGCTCATTTCACCATTGACAGGCCACTGGTCGTGAATCCAGCACTCCATTTAATATCACTCACACTGCAAAGAAGAAAAGCCACTCCACTATCTAAATAATAGACTGCCTTACACAGCGCTCTCTCTCTCTCTCTCTCTCTCTCTCTCTCTCTCTCTCTCTCTCTCTTTCTTATCGAATGAAGAAGAAAGTATAAAATATATAGAGGCACATGATAACGGCCCGGGGTCTATTTTTGCAGCAGGGCGGCAAAGCAGAAACGGTAGACATTGCAGCGGGGGTCTGCGTATTCCAACACGTCATTTTGAAATTTAAAACATTTCCAGCCCTCATAAACTCTGTAAAACATGCTCCGTGATATTATGTCTGCTTAGAGAATTCTGCATGCAAATTATCAATCTTTCCTTTCATTTCTTTCCGCTAACCAGGTAAAGAAAGGTAACGTACAGAATATTTATTTCAGGAGAATTTCAAATGTTTTCTTTTGCAGTCCGTCTTTATGATGTTGACAGCGGAAGAATTCGGTCGTTAGCCATCGAAATCTCATGTAATATTCTCATAAATCAGAGAGAAACTTTAAGAGATTAAATTTGATAGTTGTTTGGCTGCATTTTGTTGTAAAATACAGTTTTAAACTTTTAGAAATATCGTACTACATAGAAGAAAAAATTTGAAATTAAAAAATTGAAAGGTTATATTTATATTTCTCTAATAAGTTATATTTTATTATTTGAATGGTATAAACCAGCAATCGCACCTTGGTATGCAATGGGTACGCGGAAGCGGTGTGGAAGGTCAATTTGAAAAAAAAAAAGGTATATGAGTGAAACAAAACCTTTGAATCGTGAAAGTAATCAAGCTCCTTTACTATTAATCTTTACTTGCATGGGTCCATTTTGTTTGACATCGCTAATTTGTCGTTATAACATTCCCTTGTTATGCAGTCCAAATGTTTGGCAACTTTCATTAATTTAACCATCCAATGTTAGCGGTAGAGATAAAATTAGGATGGGGGTTAATGTTAGGGTTAGGGTTAGAGATAAAATTAGGGTCAAGATTAGGAATACAAACAGAATTAGGGTTAGTTTTAGGATTAAAGTTAGAATTAGAATTAGGGTTGGGAATAAGGTTAAATCTAGGATTAGGATTAGAGTTAGAGATAAAATTATGTTTAGGGATAGGGTTAGGGTTATGGTTAATATTAGGATTCGAGTTATGGTTAAGGTTAAGTTTATGATTAGGGTTATATTGAGATATAGATTTAGGGTTAGGTTTAGGGTTAGTATTATGTTTAGGTTTTATGTTAGCATTAGGTTTAGGATTATAATTATAATTAGAGTTAGTTTTAGAATTATGGAAAGGGTTACTGTTAGAATTAGGGTTACTGTTAAGGTTACAAAAGGAATTAGCATTAGTGTTAGGGATAGAGATAAAACTAGGATCAGGATTAGGTTAGGATTAGAGTTATGTTAGGATTAGGTTTAGAAATAAAATTTATCATGAATATTTACTTATATGGTTAACATTAGGATTAGGATTAGGGTTAGTGTTAGGGTTATAGATAAAATTAGGGTCAGGGTCATGGTTATAGATAGAATTAAGGTTAGAGTTAGAATTAGGGTTAAAATTAGGATTAGAGTTAGTTTTAGGATTAAAGTTAGAACTAGAGTTGGGGTTGGGAATAAGGTTAAATCATGGATTAGGATTAGAGTTAGAGATATTATTATGTACCCCCATTGTCAAACTTACCTCTCCAACTCTATGGGAGAATTCACCAAGAGTACCATGTCTACATCAACAAAGAGTCTCCATCATACCTATACTCCACCTCCATAGGAGTGGCCTCCATCTCAATAGGAACTACAAGGGAGAAAACATGTTGAAGAAGCATGGGCAACCCACTACACTCTTAGAACTTGACTCCACCTCGATAGGAGATGTCTCCATGTCAAAAGGAGAGGTCTCCACCTCAATAGGAGATAGAATCTATAGAGTGGGTAAGAAAAAAAACAATACTGTAGAGAGAATAAACATTGAAACCATGGGCAACAAAAGCACATAGGCTTTCATGATGAACATAGAAGGTAGACCAGCCAAAAATGAAATGCACAAAATTTGGGAGTTCACAACACCCTTGAAGATCATCAACAAATCATCCATAAACAAAGTAAGATTCCAAAGAAGAGGCCATCAAAGGCTTCACCATACAACAAGTTTAGCTTTTTGCAAAGAGCTTCAAAAACAACCCCAATATTGTTGAGAATTGTGTCTCAACCTTGCAAGCTTTTTCCAGAAAATTCTAGAATTTGTTTGTGGTAGTTCTCCACATGTTTATGTGTTGGAAAAAGGTGTATGAGTTGTTAAAAATGTGCCTTGTCTGTAGTAGAATAGAGGAGGGATATTTTTAGAGTATAAAAAACTCATTGGGGGTCTAAACTAGAGGACAAAATTATGGACGAAAATGCTATTTTAACCTGGTTGTTTTTCCATCTTGGAGTTGCAAATGACAAGTGGGTAACATGTGACATGGTTTTTTTTCCCATGGTTTTGGCCCATGGTTTTGTAAAACAAAAAATGGTTTCCAGGTTGTAAATCACTATAAAAGGAGGGCTTGGGGAGGTGTTTGTATGATTGAGTTCAATTTGCAAGAATGGGTGCTAGAAGGAGTCTCTCTGAGTCTGAGTTCGAGTTGTGGTGATGCACTCTTGTAAGAACTTGCATTGCAAGTGTATTGTAATCTTCTTGATTTGATAATACATTGTGTAGGTTTTGGAGGGTGGGGTTTTTCTCCCGGAAGGGTTTCCCCATGGTAATTACTGTGTTATGTGTTTATTGTGATATTTCATTTATGCATGTTTATTTTTCCATTGAAATCTCTGTAATAGTTAGTTGAATTTGCATAATCGTCCTCTCAAGATTAGCATAGGAAGCGATTCCACACACCTTTGCTTCCTTACAAGTGGTATCAGAGCCTGGCCAGTTTTGGTTCTATTTGTTGGGTACAGGGTTTTTTGAGCTAATCAAGGTTTGAGTTGGAGCTTTTGCAGAGGTTTTCATTTCTGTATTACAGGATTGCAAAGATGGCAAGCATATAAGGGAGAATTGATGTAGATAAATTTTTTGCCACGAACTTTGAGATGTGGAAGCTGAAGATGGAAGATCTGTTAATTGATCGAGATCTATGGGATGCGGTGGATGAGAATACACTGAGGCCCGCAGATCCAACATTAGCTGCACAATATGATGTGACTGATAGAAAAGCTAAAGGTCTCATTAGATTGTGTCTTACAGATTCAATTCTGATTAATGTCCATGAAGAATCTACTACAAAGAAGCTTTGGAAGAAGCTAAGTGAGATCTACCAAGCAAAATCACTTGTGAATAATATTTTCTTGAGGAAGAAGTTGTATTCCTTGAGAATGGAAGAAGGTGGACAAATTTCTGAGCATCTTGAAACATTCAATATGTTGGTGACTTAGTTGACCTTAGTTGGGGTTAAGATGGATGAAGAAGAAAGGTGCCAAACTTTGTTGTGGTCATTGCCAGACTCATGGGACAGCCTTGTCATGGCCATAGGGAGCACTTCAGTTGTGTTGAAGATGGAGGACATTGTTGGTTCTCTACTTTCTGAGGAGATGAGAAGGAAGGTCTCTCTAAATGCCAAAGAGGCTTTGAGTGTTCGAGGAAGACCAAAAGAAAGAGGCAAGAATGAAAAGAAGCATGGCCGTTCTAAGTCCAAGAATAAGGGGAGATCAAAATCTCCTAGTAAGTCCAAGGCAATCTGCTGGAATTGTGGCAAACTTAGACACTTCCGAAAGGATTGCAAAGAGGAGAAGAAGAAGAAGAAGAAGAAGAAGAAGCAAGATTCTGATTCTGAGTCCGAGAAGGAAGATGGATATGCTTTCATCGCAACCTTGGCCACCCATGCAGGTGACAATGCATGGATGATAGACTCAGGTGCATCTTTTCACATGAATCCTAATAGAAACTGGTTTAGTAAGTATGAAAATTTTGATGGTGGTAAGGTGTATTTGGGTGATAAATCTGTTCTTGATATTGTTGGTCATGGAACTATTCGTGTGAAATTTTTTGATGGTAGAATTAGAAGATTTGATGGTGTCTTGCATATCCCGAGACTAGCAAGAAATTTGTTATCTATTAGCAAACTAATAGATGTGGGTGTGCTTATAAAGTTTTCTAAAGCAGGTGTGAAAATGGTGAGAGGTGCTATGGTAATAGCAAGAGGAAGCAGATTGGGTACATTGTACCAGCTTGATGCATGCATGGTTGAGTGCAATAGTACTTTTGATAAGATTGTGAAAATGACTACTTTGTTGGAGAAGGAGAGGGTTTCTCTTTCAATAGATGGTCATGGTTTTTGGGTACCCAAGGGTGCTCTATCTACCGAATCAAAGTTACTTGCAGAGAAGACCATGTTATGGCACCAAAGACTCAGCCACATAGGTGAGAAGGGTCTACGGACCTTGAAAAATAGAAACCTTGTTGATGGGTTGAATGACTGCAATCTTGAGTTCAATTTTTTTGAGCATTGTATCTATGGTAAACAAAATCTTATTTAGTTTTACTCGAGTTCTCATAAGTCTTCATGTATTTTGGATCTTATCCATTAAGATGTATTTGGTCCAGTTGATGTTTCTTCTATTGGTAGATCAGTTTATTATGTTTCTTTCATTGATGATTTCAGTAGAAGAACATGGGTTTATTTTCTTAGGAGTAAAGCTAAAGTTTTTAGTCATTTCAAAGAGTTTAAAACAATGGTTGAGTTGCAGAATGGAAAGAAGATAAAGTGTTTGAGAACAGATAATGGTGGTGAATATTGCTCTAATGATTTTGACACATTTTGTAAAGATTGTGGTATTAAAAGAGAGAAGACAACTTTGTATTCTCCATAGCAGAATGGAGTTGCAGAAAGAATGAACAGGACCTTAATGGAGAAGGCTAGGAGTATGTTGAGTGGAGCTGGACTGGAACAAAAGATCTAGGCTGAAGTTGTTGCCACTGCCTGCTACCTGATAAATAGGTTTCCTACATCAGCTCTTGTTGATAAGACGCCAATGGAAGTGTGGTCGGGCCACAAGCCTTCACTTAGACATCTAAGAGTGTTTGGTTGTGAGGCATATGTTCATGTGCCAAAGGAAAAGTGGAAAAAATTGGACAAAAAAGTTGTCAAATGTATCTTCATTGGATATAGTTATGGTGTGAAAGGATACAAGATTTGGGATCCTGTTGCACAAAAGGTATTTTATTCCAGAAGTGTTATTTTTAGAGAAACTAAGCCTTCTTCTGTTATAGTGCAGCCAAAACAGATGGAAGAAAAGAAAGATGTGATTCAACTGCTTGCTACACCTAAGAAAGTTGAATCGAGGCCCTTAGAAAGACAAGATGTTGAGGAGAGCTCTAAGAGTTCTGAATCATCGGAGGAAGAGGGAGAACCTGAACCTGAACCTAATCTTGTTCGAAGGTCTAGTAGATAGAGGAAAGCACCAGAAAGGTATGGATATTCTCCTGATGATTGGAGGTGTATATTTGCTTTGAATGCTAATATTGATGAATGTAGATCTGTAGAAGAGGCTCTTGGTATGAATGATTCAGGGTCCTGGAAAATAGCCATGGAAGAAGAGATGGCAGCTCTTAAGAAGAATGACACATGGGACCTTGTACCATTTCCTGAAGGACAGAAGCCTGTTGGTTGTAAATGGGTGTTCAAAAGGAAGATGGGTTCAAATGGAAGCATTGAGAAGTATAAAGCATGTTTGGTTGCAAAAGGTTACTCCCAGGTTGTAGGAGTTGATTATGGTGAAATTTTTTCTCCTGTAGCAAAAATGACATCCATTCAATTTTTACTTTCTATTGTAGTTGCTTATGATCTAGAGGTTGAGCAGATGGATGTGAAAACGACTTTCCTTCATGGAGATTTGGAAGAAGAAATTTATATGACACAGCTAGAGCACTTTGTGGTGAAAGGTAAAAGTCATTTGGTTTGTAAGTTGAAGAAATCCTTGTATGGTTTAAAACAAAGTCCTAGGATGTGGTACCAGAAGTTTGATACATATGTTTTGAGTTTGGGATTTGTGCGATCTAAATCTAATCACTGTATATATTACAAGTCTAATGGTGATTATTTCCTAGTTATTGCCTTGTATGTCGATGACATGTTGTTTATTGGAAAAGGAAAAGGTTTGATTGCAGAATTAAAATATCAGCTCTTAGCAAAGTTTGAAATGAAAGATCTTGGTACAACAAAGCATATTCTGGGAATGGAGATTATAAGAGATAGGAAAAATAGAAAGCTTTGGCTAGGCCAGAGTAAGTATGTTGGTACTATTCTGAGAAGATTCAATATGCAGGATTCTAGACCATTGAGTGTTCATGTTACTATGGGAACAAAGCTTTCTAGCTCACAGTGTCCTACATCCCCATTGGAGATGGAAGAGATGAGTCGAGTACCATATCAGAGTGCTGTTGGAAGTTTGATGTATGCTATGGTCTGTACAAGACCAGACATTTCCCAAGCAGTGGGAGTACTTTCCTGTTACATGTCTAATCTAGGAAGAGCAAATTGGGATGCAGTAAAAAGAGTTTTCAGATACTTGCGGGGTACCTCAGAGTACTCTATTTGTTTCCATGGAATAGGAAACGAGCATTCCTTGGATATTCAAGGCTACGTGGATTCAAACTAGGCTGGTGATGTTGATAGAAGAAGATCCACCAGTACATATGTGTTTACATTATTTGGTGGTGCAATTAGTTGGACGAGCAAGTGACAAGCTGTGGTTGCTTTTTCCACTATAGAGGCAAAGTATATGGCAGCTACTCATGCCTGCAAGGAAGCCATCTGGCTAAAGAGATTGTGTTCAGATATAGAGTTCAAACAGGGTGCAGTGACAATTTATAGTGATAGTCAAAGTGCAATCTGCCTAGTGAAGAACCCAACATTTCATGCCAAGACCAAGCACATTGATGTGCAATATCATTTTGTGAGAGATATGGTCGAGGACGACAAGGTGAAGCTGGAGAAGGTGGAGACTTTGGTGAATGTTGTTGATGCATTAACTAAGCCCGTGAGCACAGAGAAATTCAGATGGTGTTCAGAGTCTATGGGGCTCTCGGCCCCTAGCAATTAAGTCCATGACACTTTGGATCCCCTGACTCTTGCAAGGTGTTCGACAAGTGGGAGAATGTTGAGAATTGTGTCTCAACCTTGAAAGCTTTTTCCAGAAAATTCTAGAAATTGTTTGTGGTAGTTCTCCACATGTTTATGTGTTGGAAAAAGGTGTATGAGTTGTTAAAAAATGTTCCTTGTCCCTAGTAGAATATAGGAGGGCTATTTTTAGAGTATAAACAACTCATTGTATAACTTTTATGGGGGTCTAAACTAGAGGACAAAATTATGGACGAAAATGCTATTTTAACTTGGTTGTTTTCCCATCTTGGAGTTACAAGTGACAAGTGGGTAACATGTGGCATGGTTGTTTTGCCCATGGTTTTGTAAAACCACAAATGGTTTCCAGGTTGTAAATCACTATAAAAGGAGGGCTTGGGGAGGTGTTTGTATCATTGAGTTCAGTTTGCAAGACTGGGTGCTAGAAGGAGTCTCTCTGAGTCCGAGTTCGAGTTGTGGTGATGCGATCCTGTAAGAACTTGCATTGCAAGTGTATTGTAATCTTCTTGATTTGATAATACATTGTGCGGGTTTTGGAGGGTGGGGTTTTTCTCCCGGAAGGGTTTCCCCACGATAATTACTGTGTTATGTGTTTATTGTGATATTTCATTTATGCATGTGTAATAGTTGGTTAGATCTGTATGTCGTCTCTCCAAGAGATTAGCATAGAGGCGATTATCACGCACCTTTCAGCTACACTTACAATTGGAAGCAATTAATTGTCGCTAATTAGCTTATAGTCTTGATACCTAATCACTGCTAGAAGTTATTTCTGTAGAAACTATTCACTTTGTAGTTGTTGCAAGTGACCCTATTTGGTCTTGTATATTAAGATTGTCTTTGTAGTCAACAAACACAAATACATGCATATAGGCACTTTCCAAAAGACTACTTCAACTCAACAACAAACATAATTAATATAAATGTTTCTTTTCTTTCATTAATTAGAAATGCCAAAATTACAACTAATTGACTTCGCGACAAATATAGGGAAAAATATTAAAATTGAAGTCTTCCCCACTTTGGCTTACACTCAACCTCATTTTCACCCATCTAAAACAATTCTTCTTCCTTTTTCTTAATTTACTCATTCTAAAACATGATCCCCACCTTCTTTCTTAAATTCTTTTCTTAACCCTCCTTTCTTCTTAGGTGAAGTCCCTCATTTCTCCTTGTAAAATCAAACACTCCTCTTTTAAAGAAATGGTGGCCTCGCACACATTTCAAATAAAATAAAATAGAAAGACCAAAAATAACCTAAGAAATGATAGCCCGTTTTTTAAAAAAAAATCTTTTTGAAGAAAGCAACAATTCACAATAAAAGAGATTAATCAGTAACGGAAAATATGATAAAATAAAACCAGCTACGGATCAATTAGAGGAGGCCAATCCTAGGCTCACGTAGTGAAAGGTCCATCAAACACACAAAGAGACGTAGAGAAACAAGTTATGAGGTAGATAAGAGAAGAAAAGGATAGAAGTGGCAGGGTTGTGAATGTCATTGTTAAAGGATTAAAAGACTGCAATAACAAAGAAACCACTAAAAAGCTAACAAGAGACATTTTTAAGGATAAATTACAATGGTCAGGAGTCATTCAACAAAAAAACATGATTGGAAAATGAATGAGATGGCAAGAGTAGGCACATAAGAGTTACATTGGGGAACCTTGAAGACAATAACATCCTACTAAGGAACAATTAGTTCCTTAGAGGTACACAAATTTACCTTGATGGAGACTTAACCATAATACAACAAGATGAAAGATGAAAAGAGTGGGAAAAAGTGAAGGCAACAAGAAAATTGAAGGAAAATGGACTTGGTTACAAAATGGAAAGGCTCAAATTAGTGACATAATTACACCCCAGAAATAGGAACTCGGGTCCCCTTAGGAATATTTATCAATGGTAAGCTAGAATTGTATAGGTTGTCCTTGGAGAAGAGAACCTGGTTTGGGACCCATAGCAGAAGGAAAAGAAATTATCATCCTTAGGAGACCCATGAACATGAAGGATGTAAAATCCCAAAATTTGAAATATATTAAAAAGCTTTAATTTGGAACGAGAGAACAAACAATGGAAAAGGACATAGCGGAATTGCAGTTCTTGCATGTGGGGGTCTTCCACCTTTGGGAATAACCCCTGTCCTCTCCTTTCCCATGCGGCTTTTTGTTTTTCTTTTTGTTCTCTGCTACGTAGCTTCCACTATTCTGCTCCATATGTTCACACATACCACTCCCAAATTCCAAAAATCCTACCTAAATCTCTTCTTAATACATTTATTATTCCCAACGGTCAACCAACATATAACTTTAAAATTAAAATACGTTAAACATGTCAAAAAATTGTTGGTGGGATCTTGAAAAACTTTTTCTTTCTACTACTATATGTTTCTAATTATTGAGAGAGTTGGAATTCCAAGAGGGAAAAGTTATGTACATTCGATGGAATATTATATAATAACTGGTAGAATAGTTCCACAAAGGATGGATCTCATACACTTCCAATAATTGATGTCTCCCATTGTGATAAGCTTCTGAAAATTCTTGTTTAGCAGTTCGAAAGACCCCACCTTATCAATGCAACTACTAATTACAACACACAGCAAGTATTGCCTGAAAAATAGTGATTCTCCCTCCCTTTATGGGGTCATCTAGAATGACGCGCCATATTCTTTACTCTGCATTACCCCACAGGCTTATAAAAATGCGAACTTGTTTATTCATTCACTCTTATTTCCTTCATCTTTTATAAAGGGGTCTAGAGGAAAAAAAAGAAGCCTTTATTAACTTTAATTTGTGCTAATTTAATAATCCAATTAGATGCATTTTAAGTTAATAACGAGGAATATTATATATATTATGTTAATGTAATTTGAATTAGATGTTAAAGTATAGAAATTGAATTCGGAGAAGAGATATTTAATTTTATGATTGAAAAATGAATGTTTTTGCTGAAGATTATGAAATCTTATTTATTATAGTCTTACAAATGCGTGCTTTCATTTGTATCTTGTCACGAGAGATTGAATATATGGACTAGGGTCAAATTTATGCCTATGAACATGTCTTGCACTTGCAAAAATGATCTAACAAAATGTGTATTTTTGTCGTGGTATTCACTTGATTGATCTTCCTTTTATGTTGATTTAAAAATTGATGGTATTTAAAGGTACCTTTTAAAGGGTTACTATTATGTTTTAAGGAGACATGTTCACCTAGGTTTTGACCCTTTGAAATGTGTTTAAAAACTTGAAGATAATAAATCTCAACCATGCAAATGTTCCTATAATGAATGTGTAGATCTATATTTGTTATAATAGAGCACTCGATTGAAACATTTCCTTCCTTAAAAGGAAATGATAATGGTTAGAATGATTTGAGAGGAGATGATGTTTTGAAATAAGATGTGAAGTGCATGCAAACAAATGTCTTTAAATACAAGAACATAACAATAAATCATGCAAATGTGTGTCAAGCATGCACTTTGTGAGAAAGAATTGGGTGGTAGTTGATGAAAATTTAAATTTAAATTTTTAAAATTTTAATGATCAATGTGATTGTAGAGTTGAGCCTTTGCCAATAGAAATGACCTATGACATAAAAAGGTTCACATTAATATATACAACAAATATATACATATATACATACACAAATTTGTGTAATTAGTGTGTGAATTGAGGGAATATATAGAAGTTTGTGCATATGTGGATAGATTAAGGGATAAATGTATAGGGATGTGTGTGAGGGATGAGTAAAAGCATAGGGGAAGAATCCAAATTTTTACAAAACAATGCCATTTGATATGTAAACATATTAAACAACTCTTTCAAAGTTGAAACACATTAAATGGGATATAACATGGGTACATGTGAATTTGACTATTACATTTTTCCCTCACTTTGAGATGCATGTGAATTCTAAAATGATTATGCACATCAAAGTATATAGCACTCACAAACATGCATGTAAAGTAAATATTTAGACATTGAAGAATATAATGAGGGTCCATATAAAATAATGGACCCTATTGAATGTGATCATGTAGGTTTATCCTTTCAGGATGTGCTCTCCATGAGAACGTGAAAATAGAGGAAATATATGCTATATGTAGCTTTTGTAATGCAAGTAAGAACAATTGTAATTTGAATCTCATAGCCAACGATCATAAGAGAGAGAGTCAAGGATTGGGGTTAGAGATGTTTTTCCTATATGGAAAGAGGCAATTCTCTACCTCACTTGGTAGCCATTGGGTGATAGGGCACATGGGTTGTTGGTATGCCATATGCTAGTGATGAGTTTCTATAGGTGCCTATAACTATTTGCAAAACATAACATGTGATTGTTAGTGATAGAATATCCTCTACATTTGGTTGTGTTTGTAGGCTACAAGGAATTGAAGGAGAAGGAAAAATAATACATGAATGTATGTGTAACCTAGAAATTTAAGCATGTAAATCATATAAAGTAATAATTGTAAATGAATTGGTTATGTATCAGTCAAATAAAGTATATTGAATGATAGTTGTGGGAAGCACATAGGTTGGAGATGTCATCAAGGAATAATGTGTACCCCAACATGCAAAAATATGATTGTTGATGTGACCCTCAATAGTTAGAAAGACATGTGTTAGCATATAAGACACTACCAAAGGCATGTGGCCCCAACATAGTAGCACAAATAAGAAAAGGAAGGTGATAGGTCCCTAATGGGAATCAAAATCTTGATACATGGCATAACATGTAGTTGATAGTGCAAGGAAGGTTCATATGTAATGCCTCTAATATATTAAGGATCTCAATACATGGTATAAAATATAATTAATAAGGTAAGGAAGGCTTGTAATGTCCCTAGTGTAACTCTTAGAACATGATTAATCATGCAAATACATGTATAAAGTGTAAGCATGGGAAGGCAATGTTAAGGTAATTGACGCCACATGGGAAATATAATGCTACAAGGTGCAAAGAGATGTGGAAAGGGGGAATGCATGATTCCCCTAAATTAAGATATTACTATAAATGAAATAATGTATAAGGTAGAAAACATGATGCGCCTAAATGTAAAAAACTATCAATGAAAGCATAGTGTGTAAAGGGAAAAAATAATACCCCTCCAAATGTAAAGATATGGCAATGAAGTCGTATGATGTAAAAGAGGGAGGCGCAATGCCCCTAAGTTTTCTTAGTTACAAAGGGTAGGTGTTTATGTGGGAGATGTAATTATATTTTCAAATTTTTAGTTTTCTTACTAAATTTTGAATTTTGGGTAATCTAGGTTGGGGGCATATCCTGGTCATCCCTTTTACCATAAGGGATTGCCTATTTTGGTAAGGCAAGCTATCTAAGTGAGGGCGACTAAAGGATCATTTATGTGACTTGTCAAATCATCTTTTTGATAAGAGGTGATTTTGTAACTTGTGTTTTTATTTTATTTTTGATCATTTAGATGAATTTTCCTTAATTTTTCCATCTTTTCAATTTTAAAAAAAATTGTAATTACAATAACAACAAGAAAAATAAAATAAAATATGTATAATTTTTTAAAAATAATTCTAAGTTAAAATAAAATATAGCATTGGAAAAAACAAAAACAAAAAGACGGGGCTCAGATCCACGGTATCAGCCTACGTAAAAGTCTGATTGTTGGAGTGAACTCCGTTCCTCCTTATGCGTTTTCTTTCCTTACCGCCCGCTCTTGACAAATTCTCACAGAATTCTGTATATTGTCTGTTTTAATCTGAGAAAGCGAATAATGTGGGACTAAAAAGGTACAATCTCTTCTTGTATTTGGCAAACATACTCCTTACAAGATAAGCTGTCCATCTCATGAACCTTAGGGAATTTTTTCTTTAGAAAGCATCTAATATCTACCAGGTCTTGAATTAAAACCTATTGCTGCCGTGGAATTCAACTGATTGGTAATGCTAAATACTTGTTTTCACCTGTTCCGAACTCATTCAAATGTTCCCAGAGACTAAAATTTCTCATCTACCTGCATTTCTGAATTTTATTTTACTTCATAAGAAACAAAAACAGTGGCCGGAATGGGGTTATTGAAAATGCCTTGAAAAGTGTTGGAATAGATTTCAGATTAGTCTGTTCACAAGCTCTTAGATTTGAATGAATTTATGTTTGGTCCAGGTTGGAATCCATCATCAAAGAAATGAGATTGAAACAGTTGCAAGGTAAATTTATCAATTTTCTACTGCGATGAATTGCTGGTGGTGAATTTTAGTATTTACTTGTGGTGAATTTGTTATGGCGGTTAATTTTCCGTTTGTAAATTTTCTGTGGTGGTGAATTGATGGCGGTGAATTTTACTTGTGATGAATTTGTCATGACAATGAATTTTCCCAAACCAGTAAACTTTTACTGGATGACCCCAATGTGTGGAATGAGAACATTGTAACAGTCCTCCAAAATCAAACTATTTTTAAATGAAATTGTGAATATCCTGAACTGAAACTGCATTTAGATAAATATGTAGAACTAAAATAAATCAGAACTGTATTTCTCTTTTATTCATCTCACTTTCTGAAATAGATTTTTTTTTTTAAACAAGTAACCGAACTGCCTTAAATTCATTTATTAACCTCCAATTAATCTATTCCTAACAACACTTACATGAGTGTTCCGATGCGCTGTCTTTTATTACAATAGAAATCTTAAATGCAATACTAAATCACTAAATATATGACTAGCATTTCTGTATATCATAGACTCTCTCCTAATTAAATATTTTTCAATCTGGCTGTAGTATATTCAATCGTTCCATTCAACCTTGTTTTTTGGTAGTGTCTTTGTCAATGCACTTGCCATCATCATTTTAGTTGCACAGTACGATGTGCTTGACTTTCCCATAACACTTTGAATGCTTTGTCATGACAATACAAATTTGACTGTCATCCTTCAACACTGTTGGTTGGATTTGTTCAATCCCAACCTCTTGGGTAATCTTGTCAACCACATTGATTCCTTTATTGCTTGCTTGTATGCTTTGTTACTTACTTCCCCATGGAAGTAAGCAGCTCCACTAATAATAAAGTAGCATTATGAAGTTGATCTATTGCTTTCAATATCCCCTGCTCAATCTGCATCACAATAACTTGTAAGCTTCAAAGATTTTTTTAACTCTTGCTGAAGGTAATTATGTGCTCAGTTGTTGTTTGAAGATATCTCAAAGTTTTTTTTTTTTTTGACTGCTATCCATTGCTTATAACAAGTGTAATATTAGGTCTATTAGAAACCCTTGCATACGTTAAATTTTCAACAATGTTTCAATATGAGGTATAGTGATATACTCATATAATCTGCCTCTTAATTGTGGTATTGTTTCATTTTTTTTAATTATGGGTTGTGAATACCAATCTACCATTTTTTTGTTACAAACTTCTTATTCTTTTAACATATTTTTTTTGAATGTGAATTTTATTCAGATCATATATAAGATCTTCTTGTTGATTAAGGAGAGGGTCAAAATCTTAATGGAAAAATAAAAATTATTAGAGACTTTGTACACAAAGCTAGTTTAGTTCTTAAATTTTTTGTGTTTGAGTGTCATGCATGAGTACAAAATAACATTAACCTTACAACCAATTTATAACTTCTCTTTTTCTATATTAAAATGAGGCAAAAGTGGCCAATTTAAAGAATTTGTTTAGGGATTTTAAAGATGAAAACTTAGCATGCATGAAGTGGTGGCAATAAACTATTGCATAAAACAAATATGTGAGAAAACTTTAAAAATGCTATATGCATAAAACAAATAGGGCAAAAATTTTTTTTACTATATCAAGGAATTTAACCCTAGGGAGGACCATGAAGAAAAAACCTATATAAGAGTGAATATTAAATGGAAAGCAAAAATGTTGATAGCTCAATTATGAACTAGTTCACATCATCTTAGATGTGAAATGGGCAAATAGATGGTACCTAAAGAGGAGTGGGAAAAAATAATGTGTCAATTTTGTAACAAGGGAATGATGGAAACAAAATAACACTTCCTCATGGAATGCTCAGTGTATAAAGACATCTAGGTCAACTATAGAGACACCTTACAAGTTGATAATTCAAGTACCTTGGTTGAAGAGGTAAGGTTGAACAAAACAACAAACTTCATCATCAAAATCCATCATTGATTTGATTTCATAAACCGTTCACAGTCCATTGAGCGATTTGCCACCAAGCCTCTTGGGTGAATTTTGACGTAAGCTTAGGGTATTATTTATGGAGGCTTCTATACCTCTTCTTTATTTATTGCACGTGGGGGTCTTGCACCTTTGGGAATAACCCGTCCTCTCCTTTCCCATGCAACTTTTTGTTTTTGTTCTTTGCTACGTGGCTTCCACTCTGCTGCTCCATATGCTCACACACACCACTCCCAAATTCCAAAAATCCTGCCTAAATCTCTTCTTAATACATTTATTATTCCCAACGGTCAGCGAACGTATTCAACTTTAAAATTAAAATACATTAAACATGTCAAAAAATTGTTGGTGGGATCTTGAAAAGCCTTTTCTTTCTACTACTTTATGTTTCTCATTATTGAGAAAGTTGGAATTCCACCCGATGGAATATTATATAATAATTGGTAGAACAGATCTCATACACTTCCAATTGATGTCTCCCATTGTGATAAACTTCTAAAAATTCTTGTTCAGCAGTTGGAAAGACCCTACCTAATCACTGCAACTACTTATTACAACACACAACAAGTATTGCCTGAAATTGCGTTTTTGTAGAATAGTGCTTCTCCTTCCCTTTATGGGGCCCTCTAGAATTACGTGCCATATTCTTTACTCTGGATAACCCCAAAGGCTCATAAAAATGCAAACTTTGTTTATTTATTCACTCTTATTTCCTTCATCTTTTATAAAGGGGTCTAAAGAAAAGAAGCCTTTCTTAACTTTAATTTGTGCTAATTAATAATCCAATAAGATGCATCTAAAGCTAATAATGAGGAATATTTAACATAAAGGAGGGTTAATTTTTTTATTAAAACAAGAAGTACAAAGCAAGGGCATTGCATAGCCCATCAGCTCCACCAGTGATCCATTTATTTGAGATAGATCCAGGAAGTGCTTGACCTGATCCACCAAATATGATTGTTGATGTGATCCTCAATAGTTAGAAATACTTGTGTTAGCATATAGGACACTATAAAAGGTATATGTCCCCAACATAGTAGCACATAAAAGAAAAGGAAGGTGATAGGCCCCTAATGGGAATGAAAATATTGATACATGGCATAACATGTAGTTGATAGTGCAAGGAAGGTTCATATGTAGTGCCTCTAATGTATTAAGGATCTCAATACATGGTATAAAATATAATTAATAAGGTAGGGAAGGCTTGTAATGTCCCTAGTGTAACTCTCAAAACATGATTAATCATGCAAATACATGTGAAAGTGTAAGAATGAGAAGGAAACGTTAAGGTAATTGACGTCACATGTGCAAAAGATAATGCTACGAGGTGTAAAGTGATGTGGAAAGGAGGAATGTATGATTCCCCTGAAGTAAGATATTACAATAAATGACATAGTGTACAAGGTAGAAATCATGATGCCCCTAAATGTAAAGATCTATCAATGAAAGCATAGTGTGTAAAGGGAAAAAAATGATGCTCTTCGAATGTAAAGATATGACAATGAAGGTGTATGATGTAAAAGAGGAAGGCATAATGCCCCTAAGTTTTGTTAGTTAGAAAGGGTAGGTGTCTATGTGGGAGACGTAATTATATTTTTCAATTTTTTAGTTTTCTTGCTAAATTTTGAATTTTTGTGTAATCTAGGTTTGGGGGCATAGCCTTGGTCATCCCTTTTACCATAAGGGGTTGCCTATTTTCGTACAAGTCATCTAAGTAAGGATGACTCAAGAATCACTTACGTGACTTGTCATCTTTTTAATAAGAGGTGATTTTGTAATTTGTGTTTTTTAATTTTTTTTCATCATTTAGATTCAAATTTTCTTTATTTTTTGATATTTTCAATTTTTTAAAAAATTGTAATTACAGAAGCAATAAATAAATTAAAATAAATATAATTTTTTAAAAAGTAATTCTAAATTAAAATAAAATATTGGAAATTAATTTAAAATTAAAATAAAATAAAGTTTTGGAAAAAACAAAAAGATCGGGCTCAGATCCACAGCATCAGCCTACGTAAGGTCTGATTCTTGGAGTGAACTCTATTGCTCCTCGTGTTTACTTTCCTCACCGCCCTCTCTTCTAATTTAATTATAGAATACTGTAAATTGTTTGCTTTTATATGAGAGAGAGCGAATAATGTGGGACTAAAAGGGTACAATCTCTTCTTGTAGGGAGTTTTTTCTTTAGAAAGCATTTAATATCCACCAGATCTTGAATTAAAGCCTATTGCTGCCGTGGAATTCAACTGATGGTAATGCTAAATACTAGTTTTCACCTGTTCCGAACTCATTCAAATGTTCCCAGAGACTAAAATTTCTCATCTACCAGCATTTCTGATTATTTTTTTACTTCATAAAAAACAAAAACAGTGGCCGGAATGGGCTTATTGAAAATGCCTTGAAAAGTGCTGGAATAGATTTCAGGTTAGTTTGTTCACAAGCTCTTAGATTGGAATGAATTTATGTTTGGTTCAGGTTGGAATCCATCATCAAAGAAATGAGATTGAAACAATTGCAAATGAGCACCCATGTAAAGCCAAAACCAGTAAGCTTTTCCTGTATGACCCCCAATGTGCCAAATGGGAACTTTGTAACAGGGGATGAATATCCCCCTTTCCTCCGAACTCAGATTTTTGTTAAATGAAGTTGTGAATATCCTCAACTGGAACTGCATTTAGATAAATATGTAGAGCTAAAATAAATCAGAACTGTGTTTCTCTTTTATTTATCTCACTAACTGAAATAGGGATGCAACTTTTTTTCTTTTCCTTTTGGCAGACCGAGTAACCGAACTGCCTTAAATTCATTCATCAACCTCCAATTAATCTATTCCTAACAACACCTACATAACTGTTCTGCTGCTATCTTTAATTAAAACAGAAATCTTAAATGCAATACTAAATCACTAAATATATGGCTACCATTTATGGATATATGATACTCTCTCCTAATTAAATATTTTGTTTCTTGGTAGTGTCCTTGTCAATGTACTTGCCATCATCATTTTAGTTGAACAGTACTGCATCTGTATTATGTGCTTGACTTTCCCATGACACTTTGAATGCTTTGTCATGACGATACAACTTTGGCTGTAACACTTCAACACTGTTGGTTGGGTTTGTTCAATCCCAACATCTTGAAATAATCTTCTCAACCACATTGATTGATTCTTTTATTGCTTGCTTGTATGAGTGAAAGAGAAACTGTCAGTTGTTGCTTACTTTTCCATCGAACTGCACCTCCACTAATAATTAGCCAATAGGCTATATATAGAGTGAAGTTTCACCTAAAATCTGTCTCACACCGTCAAACAACTTTTGAGTTACACCTAAAATCTGTCTCACATCGTCAAACAACTTTTGAGTTACCATTAGACAACAAATGGTTTACAGGTTTTCGTTGTTAGATGAAATTGGATCTGCGTCAAACTACTATTGGATTGTCATTGAACTGTGGTGGTTTTTAGTTAGCTATCAAATCAAATGAAATTGGATCTTCGAATCAAATGAAATCAAATTGGATCTGCGAATCAAATCAAATCGTATTTTCAGTTGGTGAACAAATCAAAATTTAACTTTCGTTTAAAACGCTGCAAAAGTCTTTTGTCCATCTCAAGAATCATCTTTTCGCTTGTTACAACAGTAGGGAGATTGATTCTCCCTACAAAATCTATCCATTTTTTAATCGGCATCATTGACAAAATGACATAATTTGTGCATAATCTTGAGGTAAGTCAATTTCCATGGTTTTAGTAAGCTTATTTTTTCATAATCTATATCTGGTCAGATTAATTTTTGTTGTGTTTTATTTAATTCTGTAAAAATTATGTTTCTATTTGTCAAATGAAAGCACCAGTTCTGTGGTTTTATCTAAGGCTATTTTCAGCATCGTCAACTTCCACGGCGTTCAGCGCTCCAAAAATGGAGGTTAAAATTAAGGACGTTGAATGATCTAGCCTCTATGCCTAGGATTAGAGGCTACAAATCATCTCAAAACAAATCAAAACACTGCTCATTCATCATGTGTGTGAGTAATGGACATTCCACTTAGATTATCCCATTTGCCATGTGACAACCTTGTCCTTCACGCTTCTACTACTGTCCCTATTCAACCTCATTATCCCACGCCTTTTTTAGCTTATATAAGTTCCTATTTTCTTCATTTTGATTAGTTTCTAGAACAAAGCTTCATTGATCTTCAGAGTTTGGGCTACATCTTGTTTGAGAAACATTGTGGTGCAAGATATATTCATTGAGTATATGAGATAGTATCTAGGGTTTGTTATTATGATACAGTGTGGGAGATTAGTCATGGAAGGAGAAGAAGAAGAAGTGATTGCAATTTTTCCCAGGACCTCCAAACCCTAACAAAGGCATAGAAAATTATCCAAAAATTCCTATTCATCCATAGGCCTCGATAAATTTGCCAGGCTTAGTGATGAGCTCTTCGCCAAACATGAAGTTTTTGCCAACTAGTGAGGCACCCCTAAGAAATTGGTGAGGTTTGCTTATTCTAGCAGAGGACAGGTGCCTGTGGTATTCCAAAATGCTAGTCATGGTGGCCTTGGTGGGGTTTTAGTCTTGAAATGCATCATAGGAAAAGAGCACAAGGAAAGCAAGAATAGGACTTACAAACAAGGGATATGGAATGATGTTGTTGAATGTGAGATTAATGGGTTTACAAAGAAGAGAGTGTGTATGCGATCATACAGTCATGGTGGTCTGGGTATCTGGCAATAGTTGCCTTTGGGGTGTTGAGTGTGAGTATCATTTTGGCCAGAAAGTCTGCATTTTGGGTGTTGTAGCCATGGCAACGGTCGTTGTGGTGGGTTATCTACAAATACAGTTGTAGGGATTTGTCACATTGGTTTCAATTTTCTCAAAGCCTCTTTTCTGTTGTGCAAGGGAGCAAAAACGTCTGCCGTGGGGATAGTAAAGGTATCTCCAAAGAATAAGGTGACTGGTGAATATGGGTGTCAAGGTGACTCTTTGTTTTTGTTGACTACATTCAGTAGCCCAACTATGTATTCTAAGAACAGTACAAGCCAAGAACCCAATACCCAACTAGAGAATAAGAAGACTTATGATGAGAATAATAAGTTTGAAAGGATTGTGTTTGTGGATGGTTGAGCTGCAAAGAAGCTTGTCAAATTACAGGTTTGGCATATATTTTTTTGAAGACAAGGAAAGCAAGAAGTGGTACCGTTGATGCCATTGCTAATGCTTATTTCATGATTATTGTTCTCTTCTTCTTAATTTTCTATGGCAGGCTTCCTACAATTTGCACCACCTTTGCTTGGTGGTATGTGCTACCCAAGTTCAAAACAAATGGGTCTAATACTCCTACCAATGGAAGGGTGATCATGGATCTTCAATCCAAAATATACAAGAAGAAGATCTAACCCCTTGAGGTTTTCTTTCCAAGTTTGTATATTGCAATCATGTCAAAATCTACACACCCTATACAATTTCAACTTCCCTATGACTTGAACAACTTAAACATACTTAATTGTTGGCTCAAAAAATCAATTAGAATATTACATTCACATAGGTACCTACAAACAGGATGCAAAGCAATTGTAAGACAACATTTTTCATCACTGGCCAGCACAAGCGCAAATAAATGCAGCATGTTAATTTTGAAATTGTACATAAAATTGCAATTGCATTGGATATAAGTGCATATAGACCTTATATTTATAAAAATATAGTGCCATGTTCTGCATATGCCTACTATCCTTCACTTGTTTTATCTATGTATACAATCACAATATTTGTTAAAGCAATGGTTACTGATTTGATCTAGGCTCAGTTTATAATCCTTGATAGCAGTTAGTGCAACAACCTTCATATAATCAGCCAATACCTGTGACAAAAGTCACAACAACTACCTCAACACAACTAGCTACTGCCTGCGTAATGGCTTCCTTTTTGGACATTGGTAAACAATAAATGCCAAATACCCGATGCCCAACATCGATGAAAATTTCATCTCAGATAGACAATTTTCACCTATACACTACCCCACCCCTCTTGGGAGCTTCCTTCAAACTTCCTAAGTTACAAACATATATTAGAATATAAACACACATTTTCTTGTAACTTACATAAACAATACAAACGTGCATTTAAATGTGTACTAGTGGTTCACAAAATCCCTTAAAATATTACTCATCACATAGGCACCTATAACCAGAATATAGAACAACTGTAAGACATTTATAGGCTACTAGTGATAGTTGACTTATCCTAAGATGTGATAGCTAGCTCCTGACATTCATCACTTACAAATTACTAGTGATAGCTGGCTAAACCACTCTTATACCATAAAATGGATAGCTCCTGGCATCTTCACCTTTGTGCTACTAGTGAAATTTGGCTAATCCTTAAGACACAATAGGTAGCACTTGGCATCCATAACTTGCACAATAGTGGAGATAGTTGATTATTTGCATTTGTATCATGCTTGGTTCTCACAAGTGGAGTCGTCTTATAACCAAGTACACATAATCAAGATATCATAAGGATTCACAAATACTAGTCTAGTTGACCTAGTTATATGCCACATAAATTGATTCATAACCTATACACAAGGTCTTAAAGGTTTTGGGGTTAAATTTATTGGTCAACACATAACAATCACATTGCATATGAGGTGGCCTCTATTTGAATGTATGAACATAACAATTTGTTACTTTGAATCAAAGTATTTATTAGACAAAAACTCAAACCCATAGTAGTAATATGAGACAATATTCTACTTCTAAGTATATAACCTTTGCATATTACCCATCATAAAACCTAGCATGAATTTATCCACCAACTAGATATAAAGGTAAATCGCCCTACCATAGTGTTCATCACACAAAGCTCTAACATTTTTTTTGGACAATGTAAAGGTATTCTCATATCTTCACATCAAAGATAGATCATGATGATAAAAATCTAAAGTTCAACCTATATTGGAGAATATTTTGAAAAACCAAACACCACAAACCTTATAGTAGGCAAGCTTGGTGATAATAGACAATATTTTATTGGCCCAAACCTATATAGTGGGACCATATTGATTATGAGGTGAGTTCATAACCATCTAATACAAATTTAGTCTCAAAGTAAAGCATACTAAAGAGGGAAAGTTAGGCAATTTTAGCAACATCACATACATTGGATAAATTCCCTAAATTCCTCTCATATGGATTTTAGTCATAGAGGCCTATCTCACCCAATGATTTCCTACATACCCACTTCCAAATGTGATCAAAGTCCCATGTTGCTCACCTAGGATTTCAACTATTAGGATGAGAATGTATGCACTTTCCCTAGTGAATATAACTTATACATATAATAGATGCAACCATTTTGTCACATACATCAGCAAGGTATAGTTTTCAAGGATTCCTATCCTTGATAGGTAGTTTCCCCAAAGAAGCCATGGAATAGCTTCATCGAGAAAGACCAAGAAGGTGATACAAAACACAACTATATATGTTTTTACTCAAATGAATCAATTCAACATGTTAAGAGGCATGCTACTAAGAACAAGGTCTTGAACTAACTCTACATATAATGGTCCCAATTATTGACCCTCTTTACACTTAGCTAAGTATTAAAATGCCACTCATCTTAAATGATATAATTATTCAGATTGTAATCCATATATAGATTTATTATACATAATATCATAGTCAATTTGAAATAATTCCCATTACATTAGATTATGAGATGGTAATCACCAAAGTATCCAAAAAATATGCAAGCCCTCAATAGGGTTCCTTGTGATTTCTTACTACAATATGATTCAATGATATCAAACATCATGATCATATTAAATTATGACACCCCTCTCAATTAGAACACATCATGCCTCAACAAGGCCATACTAAAATGATCTGAACTTGAGACTTGACTCACAACTGCAATTACAAACTTTCTTTGAGCATGATGAATAACATAGCCATACTCAATATAATTGACATACTATACACATAAGATAACCATATGGAGATATGTAACAATAGTAACAATATTCCTAATCTCTTGATTTCATTTACCTTATGGTGCAACCCAATATTCTTATAATAGTCTAGTTCACTAACTAGATATTATTCATACTTTCCACTTAGACTAAATATGGCCATAATGGTTAATAGTCAAATATCAAGAGATGCTATACTGAATGATTATAGATGGTTAGTCTCTTAACTCAATATTAAAAACACCATCAAAATTAAATGGAACTTGTTTCCTTCACTTTATTATACATATTGTCAACATAAAGTATAGACCAAAATGAAAAGATTTAAATGCAACATCAAAATCCTCAATCCACATTATATGTGACCTCGGTTAGAGTAAGAAATCAAAAAAATAAATGAATAAACCAAAATAAAGTTACCTAATTTCAATTCTTGTTGTACCTTGAATGTAGATTTTCTTAAAAAGGAATGATATGTGGTTGCTTGAACCAACAACATGACATTGCAAAGATTCAAGATCCTCCTCTTGAAAATTGATCTTGAGAGGGTAGATTTATAGGCTTGGTAGGATGAAGATCAACAATTGAGATCAAAAGATAGATGGATGGCTAAGATTGAATTAGTTGGGTGATTGGAAGATCAAGGATGGAGGATATTTTAGATTTATTTAATTTAAAATTGATTTTTTGAAGATAATTGGAAGTTGGTTATGAGATGGGTGGTGAGGAACAACATGAAATTTGAATTTATTTTATTCATTTTTGGGTGGTTATGCGAGGCATTTAATTAATTTAATTAATTAAATAATGTGGAAGGGGGACATGAATTAGGAATTTTAGGACTTAGGAAATTGATTTAGGACTTAGGGAAAATGAATTAGGATTTATGGGGAAATGATTAATTGGGATATTTTTAGGATAAATGATAGAATTATGACCTAGGATATTTATAGGTGTCTACATTTTCTCCCTCTTTGAGATGATATTGCGACTGAAATAAGAAAATTCATTTCAAAGAAGAATGAAAATATAGATGTGGAATGGGATTAAAAAAATGATGAGGCTTATAAAAATAAGGATGGGATGATGTCCTCTTGAGAGGATAGGCTTGTATGAAGGACATGAGTAGGTTCTCAAAATGGATGGAAAGGAAGGACGAGAAAAGGGGATTAGATACAAATGAGGGAGGAAAGCATAGTCATGTTGAATCAATGTGAGCAACTTAATGTTTGATATAGCACTTGACGTTATGTATCATGATATAAAGACCATGGTGACAATGTGCCAAATGCACTAAGGGCTAAAGGTTACAAGCATACATATTCCTATAACACCATGATATGAAAGAACATGATGTTTTTGTGGTAGGTATGTTGCAAGGACCAATATAGATGCAAGAAAAAATGATACCACAAACACAAGCAAAGTAACTAAGCATGCATAAAAATGATTACAAAAACAAACATAATGTTTTTCTTGGTCAAGCTAAAAATCAATGATTAACTGATTGATGATGATGATAATATTGTTGATGTGGGAATGATATATATCTCTAGAACAACATGAGGATGGTGTTGTTGATGTGGGAATGATATATCTTGAGAAAAACATGAGGATTGTGAATGATATATCTAGTTTTTCAGATCCCTCCCCCCTTTCCATTTGTCATCCCCTAATAGCCTACCCCCTCTCATAGAGGTGGCCCTTAGGGTTCACACAAATTCTCGCTAACTTCCTTTCCTCTTATGCTTTATACTTTTTATCGCTTCTATCCAGTGGTCCCAATAATGAAACTAATGTTGGCAAGAAGAATGGGGAAAGTACAATCTAAAGATCTATACCCCAAGACTTCTTATGTAGTTAGTTTATACCTTGAAGGACACACTAAGAGAAATAAGAATTTTTTGTTAAGCTACTAAGATGAATAGATAACATCTACTATGTTAATAACAAAAGAACCATTCATTCATTCATAATACATTCATAGATAACCCCTTATATCTCCTTATATTATATTATAATTGTATACAAAAGGCAGGTCTTAGTCTTGCTCTTAGATCTATATCCATATATCTTCCATGACATGATTTATATTGCATATATATATCCTTTCCCATTGATGGACATGACTCACTAGTCACATCCACATCTTCCCTTCTCTATGAATTTCATGATAAGATATTCTTCTACTCTTGGCCTACTAACAATGATAATAGGTTAAAGGTCTTGATTTCAAGTTTGAGTTTGGATTGATGAAACTAGGATGATATGGGTTTGAGTTTGAAAAGTTTTGGAAAGATGAAAGGTAAAGTAGTTTATGGAAATGTGGTTTTGGATGATGAGTTATGGATTGGTTTCAACCTCATAGCAAGGGATGTTCTAATCTTTTCAAAGTTTGGTGTTGTGTTTGGATTGTTTTGACACAAAGATTTTGACAATAAGGATTCAAATTTTTTTCCTAGGATATAATGCAAGAAGACTCAACAAGCACAATAGACACATTGGTTTAAGCGACAAGGTGTAAGTATAATCATTGGTCTCACACAAGAATACACATCAAACACATGAACAACCTATAATTATTTAGGTAGACATGTTATTCCTTGTAGACTCACAATGGCTACTTTCATCTCCACTTAATAAAAATGGTGACATTTGTCCCATTAATACCATTTACCACATTAATAATATATAGGAATATAAGGTTCATGTACCACCTTACAACCCTACCTTGGAGGATAAATCCCCACCCAAAGCAGGATTCATTCACGATGTATAGAGGTGCATGTGAGTAGTTCCCCCCAACAGTGATGCACCACGAGGAATAATTGTTGAAAGGTCTTAAGATAGGGTGGAAAATGTTGCAAGGGAGTCTTCCAAATACCACAAAGGTACATAAGAGAAAATTCATAGATGAAAGGAAAAAATTCCAAACAATTAGGAGGAGAGGGTAAACCCACTCTCCACCCTCACTCCTCCAAGGTATAAAGTTCTTGGAGGCTTAGCCAATATTGATAAGATTCCACTTCAGAGAGGGGTATCTTTCGATTCACCCTGTGCTATTTATACTCTGCTCAAACATTGAAGTTGAGGTTTTCCCCAGGGTGATCAAATCCCTAGGAAGGCCTCGTAGAAGGAATGATCCAAATGTTTTTGGTCACCTAAGATCACATGAAGCATAAGGGTAGAGCATACACACATTGGGATCCTTGGGATAATAATGAAAATAAAAGAGTAAGTGATGTTTTTGATCCCAAAGATCACACAATGGTGGAAAGAGGAGAGCACACATCACCCAACCAAATACATATAAAAGTGAATTTCATAAAACCAACATGATTAATTCTAGTGAGTTGTTTTAGTCTTTGACATACAATGTTGTAGAAACCTAATTAGTAGTTTTAGAGATAGTCATGGACAAATGGTTTTTGTTTTAAGAAATATATTATAAATAACAATAAAACCCATACAAAAAATAAGAAAAAAAAGTTGTGATACAAAAATGAACTTATAGAAAAGATATGCCTGCCATAAGATTGAATAGTGTCTAAAATCATAGCTTTCAAATTTCTACCACCGGGTCAAAACTAAATCTGGCTTTTTGTAAATGTTTTAGGATTAAAAAATGAAAATGAAAAGAATCCATATTAAATTTTTGAAGAGATTTCTAGAAATGTAAATAAATTATAATTTTTTTTTGATTTGTTGTCTAAAAACCAAATTTATGAAGAATTAAAAAATCAAATATCTCCATTTTGATGATATTCAAGTGTGATTTTGGATAGTAATCCTTTTTAGGTGATCACCAATTTTTTAAAGAATTGCACAAAACAACCAAGCCATTTTTTGAGATATGATTAGATCATTAAAAATCATAAAATTGAAATAACTCACTCATTATCAAAGATAAAGTATTTTTTTACAATAGCCTCCTTTAAATGAGATCCTAAAATTTCGGTAATTTTTTCATATAAAAAAAGATCCAAACTCCAGTTTTTTAAAATATATTACCAAATCTTTAAAAAATATGGTTTTTTCAACTAACTTTCTTGAAATCGTGAGATCCTTGTAAATTTATCACCTTCAATTTTTTGAATGAAAGAATTGAAAAATCTACAACATCAAGTTAGAAAAAATTACAAAAAATAAAGATTAAAAAGGGACAAGTGTCCCATTGGATCGCTAAAATGTCAACATAAAATATAGATCAAAATGAATATTTCAAATGAAAAATAAAACCTCAAATCTATATCAAATGTGACCTCAATTAGAGAAATAATAAAAAACATAAATGAATAAACCAAAACAAAGTTACCCAATTTTGATTCTTGTTGCACACTGTATGAATGTGGGATTTTCTAAAAAATGGATGAAATATGGATACCACAATGCCGCTTTGGTTGTCACAACATTTTGAAGTAGTTCTCAACATTCAGTTTTAACTTTTTTGCATTTGTGGTACTTGTAGGTTTTAATTCTAAGTTTCCAAAAACTCACAACTCCTCAAGCTAGATATGAAAAGGAATATTCTTCTAATGGGTTTTGTTCCTATTAACTTGTAACAAATTTGTAAAAGTGTCAAATGAAATATGAGACACGTGAGTCATGTGACCGGCTCATGAGCTTGCATGCTCACCTTTTCTATTTAAGACTCATTCCTCATTGTAAAAGGTTTTGAATAATTTCTCGGGCCATGCATTATATAGATGTCATGTAGGTTTTAGCACTTGTTAGTAAAGAATAGTCCAGAAGTGTTATTCTCCTAAGCATCACAAGTAATATTTTTAGTTGAAATATATGAAAATTATAATTTCCATTTAAAAATCGGGCTTATGTCCACATTGTAATACAAATTATTATTCTTATGAATAAAATGATCAAGGATTTTTGAATTCATTTTCACAAACTTATGTGTCAAGTATTTCATAAATTGTTTTTTGTTCAAGGAATAGAGTAAATACTCTTTATAAGATACAAGAGGTGTTGTGTTGCATAGGCATTCTTAAGTAGAATTGCATTTGGATGTTATTCATAGGATATCTTATTGCAAGTCAATAATGACAATTATCCACTGAATTATGTTTGAATTGTTGTGATAAGAAGATTTATATGTCTATTTGACTCAGTAGCTAAGGATGGGCACCGGTGTAGAGGAATTAAGTCCATTCAAGGTTCAAAATATATTTTAAAATGAGAAATCTTAGGAAGTAAATAAGTTATTATTAATTATCTTGTGTTCTCATGATTGGATCTAAAGATATACAAGGAATTTAGCCATTTTTTGTGTGTTATTCCATGAATCCTTGTCAATGTTGTCATAACATATGAGAATTAATCTACTAAGACAATATCTTGTTAAAATTGTTTATCATTTGGTGATATTGTTTTTGATCCAGAAAAATAGTTTTGAAGGACCTCAAACCCTCACAACCAAAACAAAGTCAAGAAAAAGAAATGCTCTCACAAATTAAATTAAAACCAAATCTCCAAACAAGACCTCATTACATTTACATTTAGAACTACTCTCAGGGAGCAGAGAGTCATGTCAAAGAAGGCCTAGAGAATTTTTTTTTTTTTTTTGCCTTTTACAATAATCCAACCTTCTTCCACTTGCGCTGCCTTAATTTAGGGAAACCCACCTAGGTTTTCAAAGCCTAAAGTGCAAAAGGATTTTAGATCCTTCTTCATTGGAAAACCTCCTACTTCCGTTGATAATTAGATATGGCTATTCTCTAGAGGATTTCAGGAATTAGTTGGAAAATCAACCAACATTTTCCATGTAAAATCTTAAGGTAATTTACTATACATTACCTTCCACTTTGATTTATTAAAAAGTCCAAGCACTTGGAAATGAAATAATTTAACCTTGAAGGATTAACCCATAATCATGTAAAGATGACATGGTTTAGATAGATGGAGAAACACAATTCTTAGATCTATTTATAGATTTCATTCTATAATCGACATTCACACACTTCCCTTTTACTAGGAATTGACATGATTTCACCATATATCACGTGTAAGACTTCGATAAGGATTATATCTTGTAACTCAAAACCCTTTGAGAGCTTCTGTGAACCCTCAATCTGCATCCTTCAAACAATGACCAACACTAACTGTTAGTTAGTTCAAAGACCAGCAAACCTTAGATTCCCTATAAAATTCATTTGAACACAAGAATAACAAAAACAAAGCATGAAAGCAAACTAAACCAATAAAATGTTATTCAAGTGACCAAATCAACATCTTATAGGGGGATTGGTGCTATTTTGATGTGGAAAATAGCCCTTTCCCAACCCCTTTAGATAAGCTAAATGATGTGGAAATGATATGAAAATACTATGAGAATGGAGTGGACAAAATCAGCTCTCAAATGAAGAGAGTGACTTTGCATCAAGTTGTGGAGGATTTGCTTGAGGATGAAGCCTGTATTTAAAGATTTTCAAATGCTAAGAGTGCCAAACATGGAGGATGTGGGACTAAGATTGGACAAATGAGAGGAAGACACTTTTCAAGTGGTGATTGGTTGATGTATGTGCAAGATTTGGGAAGAGTGCCCATGAGAGGGAATTTCAAATTTGAATTTTGCAATAAATTTTGAGAGGGGGACAAAAAAATGAGCAATAAATGCTATGTTGGAGGGACAAATCAACTTGTCATGTTGAGTGAAAATGAGAGTTTTAATAAATCAATAAATTGATTTATTTGTGCAAGTGGCTAAATCTAGAGAATGCAAGTGGTGAGGATTAGTATTTAATCAGGATTAAATTAAATTAATGATGATTAGGATGATTTGACCAATTTGACATGATTTAGGGATTTAAATCAAATCAAAGAGAGAAATATGAATTGGATTTCAATTAAATAAAGTCCTGATTTATTTAATTAAAGGGATGATGATAGGATCAAGTTTGATTTATTTGATTTAAGCTGATGACTTTAGGAGATTGATAAATAAACTTGATTTATTTGTTGAATGGAATATGATTATGCATAATGCTAATTTTGCGTGTCTACAGCTTCAATCCAACAAAAACCCCTTAAAAAGTTACTACTAAATCATTGACCCAGTGACAATAATTATTATTAGAAATGTTTCATAGACAAATACTAATCATATAACTAGATAAAATAGTCCCAAGTATTCATGACAATTAATAGAAAATGATTAGTAAATCTCATATATAGGGGTCAACATTTGAAGAACTCAAATAATTTTTCACACCACAATTTGCAAGAGTAGTTATAACTAACCCATCAACAATTAACCATCAAAATAGAATAATCCAACTAACATTATTATTGTAATGTCCTTGTTAGGCATGCATTCAAACAATACAAACATGTACCAATCACACAAATTTCTTGACAAAATACTTGAAAGTAAAATGTGATAACATGCATAGTGTATACAAATTATTGACGAAATACCATAATTTGTAAGTTACATTCGGACATGCATGGTATATACGCCTTGAACTAAACAACAACCAACATTAATATGAATATTTCTTCTCTTTCATTAATTAGAAATTTACATAATTTAATACTAGTTAAGTTCATGACAAAATATAGAGAAAGATAGGGATTGAAGTCTTCCCCTATTTGTTTGGTGGGCATTAATGCATTAGAACAAATTGAAAACAATAAGTGGAAAAAATAAATTTTAATGCATTGGAAAAGATAATGGTTTCCCATAGTCTTTAGACCCAATGCCTTCGCATCAATGAGCATTGAGTGTGGGAAGCAAAACATATAACAATCAATACATGTTATTCAATTCTTAAGATGGGGCGATCTATGTGTCTACTCAATGCATATTTGGTATGTGTTTAAAATATTATCTCAATTTTTTGTTGTTATTTAAATTATTATATCATTGATTTGTTTTTTAATATTTAATTCAAAATTATTTTATAATACGTTATTAATCTTTTGGTGATTTTTAATTGGTTCTTAATGAATGTACGAGACATCAAGTCTTATTGAGTGCAAGACCCCAACATCATAAGAGACAAACCCTCAATCTACAAAATTAAACCTTAACATAATGGATACCTTTCAATCACATTTTACATAATCATATTACTAAATTAAAAAAATAAAATTTTAACAAAATCATAATAAAATTTTATGATAAGTGTATTGACTTAAATATCTCTGAGCAAAAGGTTGAAAGTGTGAAAAAGTACGATGGGGCTCAGATCGACAACATCAACCTTCATGATTTCTGATGATTGAAGTGAACTCTTATCCTCCTGTTACCTTTACTTTCCTCATTGCCAATTCTTAAGATGGAGTGATCTATGTGTCTACTTAATGCATATTTTTGGTAAGTATTTAATATTATTTCTTTCAATTTTATTGTTTCTTAAATTATTATATTATTGATTTGTTTTTTTTTTTAATTTTTAATTCAAATTTTATAATAGATTAATAGTCTTTTGGTGAGGTAGAATAGTTCTTAATGAATCTACGAGGGATCATGTTTTGGTGAGTGCAAAACCTCAATACCATAGGAGATGAGGGTGGATTGTACTTCAAACAACTTTGACAAAATGGATACCCCTCAATCTAAAAAATTAAACCTTGATCAAGTGAATACCATGATTTCTAATGATTGAAGCGAACTCTTACCATCGTCATTGCCAATTCTTAAGATGGAGTGATCTATGTGTCTACTCAATGCATATTTGGTATGTATTTAATATTATTTCTCTCAATTTTATTGTTTCTTAAATTATTAAATTATTGTTTTAATTTAATTCAAATTTTATAATAGGTTATTAGTCTTTTGGTGAGGTTGAATGGTTCTTAACGAATCTACAAGGGATCATTGAGTGCAAAACTCCAATATCATAAGAGATGAGGCTGGATTGTACTTCAAATAATGTTGACAAAATAGATAATCTGATATTGCTATCAAGACTCAACCGGGTAGTTTTACGAGTCAAACTCATTGACCCATATTTCATGAGTAGTGATTAAGAAACCCATCTCTCATTATAGTGAAAACCTCTTAATCAGACTTCATATAATCAAATTAACAAACTTTAATTTATTTAAAAAACAAAAAAAAAATCAAATCATATAAAATTATTTTAAGTAAATGCATTGATCTAAATATATATAATTTAAATAAGTGTATTGACCTAAATATATAATGAAAATAAAGATGCTAAATAATCTCTTGAGTCTAAATATCTAATTAAAATAAGTGTATTGACCTAAATATGTAATGAAAATAAAGATGCTAAATAATATGTGGGTAAGGATGTAAAAGTGAGAAAGGGCTCAGATCCACAGTATCAATATTCGTGAAGTCTGACAGTTGGAGTGAATTCTTATCCTCCTGTTGGGTCAACTTTCCTCACTGCCCTTTCTTTGCTCTAAAGGTTTACAATCCTCTATATTATATGCTCTTTCTTTAAAAGCACACAAAAGGTGGGACTAAATGGCACGACTTCTCCTCCAGGTCATTATTTTTAAAACATAATATGTAACAGATCTTCAAAGCAAGCCTATTGCTGCCTGGAATTCAACTGATGGTAATATAAAAAACTAGTTTTCACCGTTCCGAACTCATTCAAATGTTCCCACAGACTGAACTTTCTCTTCTTCCAGCATTTCAGAATTTTATTTCAGTTTAATAAAAAGCAAAAACAATTGCCAAAATGGGGTTGTTGAAAATATATTTCAGGTTAGTTTGTTCACAGCCTCTTGTATTCAAGTGTGCAAATGAATTTATGTTTGGTCTCATCAAATAAATGGGATTGGAACAATTGCAAAATAGCACCTGTGTAAATTCAAGCTCAGAAAGCTTTTCCATTATACTCCACAATGTTGTAACAGCGTATATACTATAGATATCCTCCTTCCCCGAAGAAAAGTAGATTTTTGTCTCTTTATTTATCTCACTAACCGAAACAGGGATGCACGCTTTTAGTAAAACCAAGAAGGAGAGTCCTAAAAGACTATATAAACTTCCTTAGATTTATCCATTAACTTCCAATTAATCTATTCTTAACAACCATGCAATACTAAATCCCTAAACATATGGATACCATTTCCACATATCCAAATATTTTCAACCAGGCTAGAGTACATTGAAATTGTTTCTTGATAGTGCATATGCCACTGCATCTGCCACCATCATTTCAGTTGCATGATACTCCATCTGTACTAAGTTCTTAATTTGTTCACAAATAAAATGTTATTGTATTACTAGACATGCTTAACTTTTTCACAGACACTTTAAATGCTTTGTCATGGCAATAGAACTTTGGCTTTCACACTTCAACATTGTTGGGTGGGTTTGAGCAATCCTTCTCAACCATATTGATTCTTTTGCTGCTTGACATGCTAATATGTTAATATTTTGGCTATAGTTTTAATTATATAGTACTTTCTATTAGATTTTTATAGATAGATTGCCCTTAGTCAATTATTCTGTATTTGTATAGTTATCTCTCTTTTTTCATAATGTATTTTACACTCTTGTCTAAGTTTCTCATCCTTTGTTATCTCTTCTCCTCTTACTTAATTTCTTGCTCTGCTTTGTATAATCATAATTTGAGCATTTCTTTATTAAGTCATTTGATTTATTAATTTTTAATTCTTTTAAGTCTCCTCGGTATTGTACCTCTCCCCCCTCTCTCCATGCATCTCTCTTATTAAGCTCAGCTAGGTCTACAACTAACCATTTTTCTTCTTCTCATCTCTCTATCTTGATGATGGATCACAGAGTGTGATCCAAAACGTTGATGAAAAAACTTGTACACAATCAAATCCAGAAGCAACATAATTACATTCAATATGAATTGTAGAAATCTCATATCACTTATGTTAATATGTATTCTTCTCCTATGCTTGAAAGAGAAATTGTCAAATGTTTGTTGCCCACAAAATTACACATCCACTAAGAACAAATAGTATTAGTATCAATATCCCCCATCCAATCTGCATCACAATAACCTCTAAGCTTTAGACATTCTTCTGAACTCCCACTCAATATAATTTCATGCTTAATTGTTGCTTAAAGATATTAGAAAATTCTTTTGACTGCTGTTCATTGTTGTGGTCCAAGATTGCTGGAAAACTGGTTTAGAATGGTTACAACTTGTGCAATATCAGGTCTACTAGAAGTCGTTGTATACATTGAGCTCTCATCAACATTCTAATATGAAATTGTACTCATATAATCTACTACTAGTCTTGTGTTTCGAGACACATTTCTAATGAAAGTTTCTTACCCATTGCTGTTGCTGTTGGAGTATTTATTGGTTTGCACCTTTCTATCTTAAATTTTTTAAAGAATGCTCTTAATATACCTCCCTTTATTAATGTAGATTTGACTCTTCCCCCTATCCCTTAACATTTGAATGTCCAAGCAATAATGAACATCTAAAATTTTAGAACTAGTTAAGACTAACATTTTTAGAGCATTGCTCTTAATAATAGTATCATCAACATATAGATGTAAAAATATCATTGAGCTACCTTCTCATGATCAAACACATTATGGCCTGACCTGATAGAAATTTTATAAAACTCTTTGGTGTAGCTTTTCACACTTATCTTCCTCTTCTACAAGTTCTATATTTTCTTGAAAAGCTCAAGTTGCTAGTAGCCTAGCAAAAATTTAGCCTTCATCTTATTCCCCATTCTATCCCACCTAGTTATATTCTCTCTATCATTTCTTCTCCATTTAACTTACATCTCTTTCCGCCAAATCACAGCGTGCTCTTTTTGTTGAATATAATTTGCAGAATTAAGTGAAATTTTTTTGTAGAAAATAAAAGATTAAAATCAATCACAAAATATGAACGCTAGATTTATTGTGGTTCACCATTAATTTAATGGCTACATCCACACTTAGGGATTATCTCTTATTATTGTCAAGTTCTGAATTAATTACATATTCAGCAACAACATATTTATAAATCAAGTCTCCAACCAATTAAATGGTAAAAACTATTAGAAATAGATAACTTCTAAATTGGCCAACACATGCCAATAGAAGTAATTACAAAGTGAGAAAGCATTTTGAATTAAAGGATAAACTTGCTAATTTGGGCTTCATTGAACCCAACAATCTCCCACTTGAAGACCAAATTGCTGCTCAGAGATATCCCACCATTACAGAGATAATGTCAGAGTTGCACAAGTCCGATAGAAGCTCTATAGAATTCGAACTTCTCCCTTGGAACTACTTTTGTCAACATGTCAGCTGGATTCAACTTTGTGTCAATTTTCTCCACTTGCAGCTTGCCTTCTTCTATACAATGGCGAATGAAATGATATCGCAACTCTATATGCTTCGTCTGATTATGAAAGGCTAAATTATTTGACAAGTGAATAACACTATTGCTATCACAAAAGAGAGTAAAAACAGATTGTTGAAACCATAAATCACCTATCAATCTTTGCAACCAAGTCATTTCCTTTGCCCCTTCAGAAAGAGTAATATATTATGCTTCTATAGAAGAAAATGAAACCACTTGTTGCAACTGAGAAACCCAACTGATCGCTGCCGGGTGAAGCCACAATAGTGATTTACGATTTGATGGAGGAAGGAAAACTGAGAAAAAATGGCCCCATGGCAAAAAAATTGGTTTTAGGGGTTCGAATGAACCTACAAGTTTGATTGAACCATAAAGGGGTTCGACCGAACCCATTAATCACAGGGCCCACATTTCTTGCCCAAAAAGCAAAAGGAAAAATTGCATATTGAGGGGGTTCGAATGAACCCTGGTTCGCTAGAACCCCTTTTCCCTAATTTTTTATTTTGTTCACACAAAAACCTAATTTTTTACGCTTTGACACTCGGGTTGAGGATGAAAATGGGGATTCTTCAAACCCAATTGGAGTTAGGTAGTCCTCGAAACGAGCTATCCAATGAATATAATTTTAATATGTTTTGGTTTTATTATGTATTTGTTTTTTTAGTTTTATTAAACATAGGTTTTCATCAAAAATGAAGGTCTCTATTCTGCACATGTGGAAAAATAGTAGATTATCAAAAAAAAAAATTGAAAATGAGTGCACCAGATATTGAAGTCCTTGATCCAACAAAAAAATAATAATTGAATTTTGATATATACAAAAAAATTTACGCGTTACGGTCGCGCTATGTCTGAATTGTCATTGGTTTGACTTTGAAACTTGATTAAAGAAAAAATATTCAATAAAAAACTATCTAACCAAGTGCAAGCACTAGATATCAGAGTTAAAAAATCTAAATTTGAAAGAATTAGAATTTTATCCTTCATGGAAAAAAAGTTATGCGTATACCTGCGGCCACTTTTAAAAATGTTGTTTTTTGAAAAACCGTTTTTGTGGGAGATGGAAAAAGAAGTGCAATTTGATTCCAAAAATTTTGAAAAAAATATTTTTAGACTCTACAGACAAAATGTGATGAGACTCTAGTTTGCATCATCTTCAAATTCCTCATGGTTTATCTGATATAGGTGTCCGAATGTGAAGATTTAGTTAAAAATAAAAATTTTAGTGTCCAGTTTGGCCAAAAATTGTAAACCACTATTGTGGGATCACCCTGCCCTAGCAAAAGTGAATACATAACTAGTGGTAGAATGCCTTTTATCCAGATCTCCATCCATATTTGAATCAACAAAACTTCGTAGATTTATGTCCTTACCACCAAAACATAAACCACAATCAGAAGTACCTTTCAAGTACCTAAATATCCACTGTATTGGCCAATGTTGTTTACCCGGAATACTCATAAATCTACTCACAACTGCCACTGCTTGAGCAATATCTGGACGAGTATAAGTCATGGCATACATTAAGCTGCTAACTACGGATGAGTATGAAACATGCTTCATTTGTTCTTTTTCTTCATCTGTTTTAGGACACATAGCTGAGGATAACCTGCAATGATCAGCCAAAGGAGTACTCACAGATTTGACATTGTTCATATTGAATCTATATAAGATTTTTTAAATATATTTTTCTTGAGATAATCTAAGTTGTCTCTTTTTCCTATCCTTGATTATATTCATCCCAAGAATTCTCTTTGCTGCCCTTAAATCCTTCATGGAAAATCTTTGAGAGAAATGTTGTTTCAACTCACAAACTATTCTCACACTATTGCCAGCAACCAACATATCATCAACATAAAGTAATAAAATAGCTTTGATCTCATCATCCAAATTTATGCCTACAAAAATCAGCTGGGTAACTAATATATTAAATTCATTCAAATGATTGGACATAACCCCTCCTCTCATTTTTAAATTATATAGTTTCTTCATAATAAATACCTTATTGGAGGAAGATGCCATCTCATACATTGAAGACAATTTGTCCCACAACTGCTGTGTAGTCTTCTTTGCAGAGACATTAAATAAGACATTGTTGGACAGTGACAGGAAAATTGTAGCTCTTGTTTTTTTGTCTTGCTTCTCCCATTCTTCATCAGATAGAGATCCTTACCCTTTGGCTTTGCCAGCCAATGCATTCGAAAGGTCTTGTTTGATGAGAAGGGATTCCATCTACACTTTTTAGAGACCAAAATTTTTTCTTGCAAACTTTTTGATTTTCCACTTATCTGCATCTCCATAGTTGCAAAAGTTCTTCACAATTTTCTTGCACCAAATTTCTCCATCCTGCTTTGATACCAATTGTTGAATATAATTTACAAAATTAAGTGAAAAAGAATTGCAGAAAATAAAAGATTAAAATCAATCACAAAATATGAACACCAGATTTATCGTGGTTCACCATTAATTTAATGGCTATGTCCACACTCATGGATTATCTCTTATTATTGTCAAGTTCTGAATTAATTATATATTCAACAACAACATATTTATAAACCAAGTCTCCAACCAATTGAATGGAAAAAACCATTCGAAATAGATAACTTCTAAATTGGCCAACACATGCCAATAGAAGTAATTACAAAGTGAGAAAGCATTTTGAATTAAAGGAGAAACTTGCTAATTTGGGCTTCACTGAACCCAGCATTTTTAACAAAGTTTGTGCAACCTACACTCTCCTTGAATCTTCAACCTCATCGACATACTTGAAATATTCCTTCACTGGATTCTAGGCTGCCTAAGAACCATGACAACTCCACCTCTATTCTCCTCCTAATTTTTTTAATAGTCTGAAGGAGCCTCCTTTGTCTTGCATTCATTTCATCACCTGCTTCTACATTTTCTTATTCTATTGTCTCACCTCCTTCACTATCACTGTCAACACCTTCACGTTCTCGATCTGTCCTTTAATTCCTCTCAAGTGCTTCAATTTTAGTGCACATTCCTCTTATAACTTCCAATACATTATTCCTTATACTTGTAGGTTTTGTTGCTGCAACAATTTATACCATTTTTCTTCTTAGTGGCAACCTTCTTTACTGCAAGGATAGACCCATACACAACCTTTGCCATTTTGGATTTCGTCCGATTCAAAAAAATATACAATTTACACTTGTTCCTAGAGTGTATCCCACTTCCATACCATGCTAATGGCACCACAATCTACCTATAGTACTGAGAGCACACTGGCCTCCCCATATATAGCCATTGGAAGATGATGTGAGTTATTTTTGTAGAAACTGTTCACTTTGTAGTTGTTGCAGGTGACCCTATTTGGTTTTGTATGTTAAGATTGTTAATATTAAAATGAGCAAAGAAATAGAATAGAAAATAGAAAATTAAGAACAGGACACAAGAGACACAAATTTTATAGTGGTTCAACAATATGCTTACATCCACTTTCAATAGTAGGGAAATCTCTTTATTAATTCTAAAGTTCAATTACATAATATTCAAGCAACAATATTTATAAAATGGTCTCCACTCCAATAAATGGAAAAATCAGTCTGTGATAGAAACTTGCCAATTTAGACAAAAAAAATCTTTATCCGATTTGTTTGAGAAACATGCAACTTGCCAATTTGGGCTTCACCAAATTCAACAATCTCCCACTTGAAGACCGAATTGCTACTCAGAGATCTCTCCCACTGCAGGCATTTACATTAGCCACAACGACGATTTGAGCTTCGCTAGTTTTTGTTCACGACTGCTTCAAATCAGTCTTCGCCAAGGCACATCAGATTTAATAACATCTTGAAGTACTACACTTTCAATCATAAGCTTACTTGCCCATGACTCATGTGGCTGCTCCCACTCAAACCGATGCAAGCACCACTCCAAAACAGTAGTTTTATTCGTGCCATCCTTCCTCAACTTTTCCACCAAACCCTTGGCAGACATCAAAAAATTAGAAAACAAATATGAAAACTGAGGATTATTTACTTCGCGGCTTGTCAGCCTGTGCAAAATGGTCTTACCATTCCCCTTTTTCGGCAGCATTATGCCAAAGAGCTCTCTCACCTTTTCTATTTGGGTGTTGTGCACATATCTTGCAATCATGGCATTCCACGACACCACATCATCGCCGACTCCTAGAAAAACCTCCAACACCTCCCACACCACCAACATTAGCCCCTGCCTTACATACGCTTTGATGAGAGTTGTGGAGGTAACCACAATCTTTGTCTCCTTCCCTTTGCTTGTGCACATTCCTTCTACCACGTAGTCGTTTAACTCCAGCCTTTCCCCGTTGCTCTTTGCATTGGGCTTCTGCTTCGGTCCGACTTTCTCAACATCATGTGATTTCAGTTGTGCACGCTTACAGAGTTCGTGAGGAGTATTATCTCTACCAGGGTCCTCATCATCATGTCTGGTTTCTGATGCTCGATGAGCTTTGTTCGCTACAAAAGGAGTTCCCACAATATGCGAGCCATCAATAACGACATTTTTAACCATTTTCCCCAAAAAAGCCTCAGATTGCGGTTTTTTCACCTCACCGCAAAAATCTATCACTTCTTTGCACCGATCTACACTTGAAATCTCCCCAGGCTCTCTTTGTGAACTCAACGAATTACTCCAGCTGGATGCATGGCTGCCATAGTTATCCTGATCTTCACGGTCATATCCGCCACCATATACAAAGAGTGGATTATCATAAATCATTTCTCCTTTTGGCTTGAATAATGGATTTTCATAAACCATTATTTCAGGCTGTTGATTTTTGACCTCTTCCATAGGGTCATGTTCATCTTCACTCGCTTAGGGTTCATCTTCCCCCTTAGAGAGGTCCTCCTCTACACGAACAGGCTTGACTGGCTCAAGCTTTGCAATGCCATTTTCAGCTTCCGATGCCAGATCCGCAATCGGCTTGGTCATGGGATTTTCTTTTGGAGCCCATGATACTTCCCCATGACATGGGGATTCACTCTCCTCCAAAGCAATCTGTAGAGCACTTTCAAAACTTCCCTCATTTGGTTCCTCTACGCCTTCTTCCTTGTTTGCTTTCTTTCTCCTTCTAGATCGTTGCCTTTTTCTACGTTTATTGCTCTTCTTCAAATTGTCATACTCCTCTTCATAATAAAAAAATATCAATAGTCTCTGCAAACAACACTTTCTTCTGCCGTGTTTCCCAATCTTCTGAATCTAAACTGCCAAGAAATTCTTCAATAATAGAATCAACTTCATCATTTATTTCATCGAAAAACATCTGATGAATAGATTCCACTTCATCATGACTTAGTCTAGAGCCACACAACCAAGACATGAGAGCTTGAACCCAATCATCCCAGTTGGGACTCTCTTCCATATCGGCTTCGTCATCTGAAACTCCCACTTCATCTCACATTTCATCTTGTCTCTTCACTATATAAAAGCACCCAACTTCAGGATCTAAAACCCAATCGTCTTCCATCTCTGCTCAATACTTCACTATAGCTCCGAAAATTCTTCACTGATTTCCAGGACTGAGCTTCAAGCTCTGATACCAATTATTAATATTAAAATGAGCAAATAAATAGAATAGAAAATAGAAAATTAAGAACAAGACACAAGAGACACAAATTTTATAGTGGTTCGACAATATGCCTACATCCACTTTCAACAGCAGGGAAATCTCTTTATTAATTTTGAAGTTCAATTACATAATATTCAAGCAGCAGTATTTATAAAATGGTCTCCACTCCAATAAATGGGAAAATCAGTTTGTGGGAGAAACTTTCCAATTTAGACAAAAGGCATCCTTATCCAATTTGTGTGAGACACTTGCAACTTGCCAATTTGGGCTTCACCAAACCCAACAAAGATTGTCTTTGTAGTCAACAAACACAAATACATGCATACACACTTTCCACAACACTACTTGAACTCAACAACAAACAACATTAATATAAATGTTTACGAAAATTTCAACTAATTGAGTTCGTGACAAAATATAGAAAAAAATAATAGAATTGAAGTCTAAATTACAACTAATTGAGTTTGTGACAAAATATAGAGAAAAATATTAAAATTGAAGTCTTCCCCACTTTGTCTTACACTCAACCTCATTTTCACCAATCTAAAACAATTCTTCTTCCTCTTTCTTAATTTACTCATTCTAAAACGTGGTCCCCACCTTCTTTCTTAAATTCTTTTCTTAACCCTCCTTTCTTCTTAGGTGAAGTCCCTCCTTTCTCCTTGTAAAATCAAACACTCTTTTAAGAAATGGTGGCCCACCTCACATCTCAAATAGGATAAAATAGAACAATTATAATATCCACAAGACCAAAAATAACCTAAGAAATGGCTGCCCACCTTTTAAAATAAAAATATATTTTACAAAGAAAGCAACAATTCACATATAATAGAAATACAATGGACAACATGAAGATAAAATAAAACCAACTAAGGGATCAATTAGAGGAGACCAATTCTTGGGCTCAAGTAGTGAAAGGTCTATTAGACACACAAATAGACCTCATAGAAAAACAAGTCAAAAGGTAGATAAGAGAAGAAAAGGATAGAAATGACAAGGCTATGAATGCCATTGTTAAAGGACTAAAAGACTATGATAAGAAAGAAACCGCAAAAGACCTAACAAAAGATTTTTGTAAGGACAAACTATAATGGTTAGGAGTCATTCAGTAGACAAACAAAAATGGAAAATGGATGAGAGATGGCATGAGTAGGCATGTAAGAGTTACTTTGGGGAACCTTGAAGACAAGAACATGCTACTAAGGAACAAATTTACCTCGATGAAGACCTAACCATAATACAATAAGAAGAAAGAAAAAAAGAGTGGGAAAAAGTAAAGGCAACAAGAAACAAAGGAAAATGAGCTTGGTTACAAAATGAAAAGGCTCAAGTCAGTGGCATAATTACACACTAGAAATAGGAACTTAGGGCCCCTTAGAAATATTTATCAATGATAAGCTAGAATTGTAGAGGTTATCCTTGGAGAAGAGAACTTCGTTTGGGGCCCATAGCAAAAGGAAAAGACATTATCATCCTTATGGCATGAAGGATGTAAAATCCAAGAATTTGAAGGATATAAAAAAAGCTTCAATTTGGAACAAGAGAGCATACAATGACAAAGGACATGGTGGAATTGTAGTTCTAATTAAAGAAACATGGTGCAAAAATATAAAAGTGGAGAAAGAAGATCCAAACAAACAATACATATGATTGAAACTAATAGAAAATTAAACTACAATAAGAGTGACATCTTGCCATTTTTCTCCAAAAGGCTCTAAATTATATTAGAAAAGGAGTCTAGATTGTGAATACCCTTTTACTTCGCTGAAAAAAGACATTTCATTTTTTAATGCAATGGGGGAAGCTATAATAATAGGTGATTTAATGCCAGGACAACAAACATTCAAGCTCTTAACTTGTAAAGCAAAGACAAGGAAAAAGATGATCTGTTATGGTTGGAAGAAGAGAACCATCAACTTTGGAAAAGGGCCTCTCAAGATAGTAAACACAATGTCACACACTACGAGGAAAAATTATTGGGGCTTTGCAGTGTATTCAACTTAGTCATATGCAATGTATAAGAGCATGGTCGAATTAAGGCAACATCACCTGCAAAACCTACAATGGGAAAAGTGTGGTGGATCATGTCATTTGCTCATTATTATACTTCAAGGCTAATAGAGCTAGTGGTTGGAAAGTGTTTGATAGAGTTGAAATTAGATCATAATCTAGAATATATGTAAAACTTGACACTCACATAAACAAGTAGCAAGAGTTCAACAAGTCCATCTCAACAAAAAGAATGTACCTCCACAAGGTAGAATCCTCATGACTCAAGAAAATAAAAAATTATCAATTCTTCCCTAAAAAAACTTTATAGGAAATATGAAAGAAATTTAGCTTACATAGAGAATTGCCTTATAAACAAGAACATGCTAATTCCCCTAGTGCATAAATATTTGGGTGAGTGTAAGAGGGCTAGGCCCGAGAGAGGAAATACAAATACTTTTCCAACAAATATTTGGTTTGATGACGAGTGCAAGATAACAAAATGAAAGCTCCGTGAGGTTGGAATGACATAGAAAACAAAAAATAAAATGAATAGATGATACCCTATAAAAAAGAAAAATATGTGAATACAAGAAGAGGGTATACCCACAAAAGTGGTTTACAATTTGAGTGAGGAAGGAAAAGTTGCAAAAAATTACCCCATGTAAAAAAAATTGGTTTTTGGGGTTCAAATGAACTTTTTGGTTCGAGCGAACCAAAAGATGGTTTGTTAGAACCCAGGTTCAAGTGAACCCATTAAATGCAGGGTCCCACCATTCTCAGGAAAAAAAAGAAAGAAAACCTTTGTGGAAAGGGAGTTCGCTCAAACCCTTGCTGGTTCACTCGAATCCCCCTTTTCCCACCACCTCACCCTTTGGCACCAAAAAATTCTAGAATTTTTCCCTTCAAAGCTCGAGTTGAGGATGAAAATGGAGGAGACTTCACATACCCAACTGGATGATGGTAGTCCTCAGAACGAGCTACCCAACAAATATAATTTTAATATGTTTTGGTTTTATTATGTATTTGTTTTTAGTTTTATTAAACATAGGTTTTTAACCGAAAATCAAGCTCTTTGTTCTGCACATGGAAAAAAATAGCAAAGTATCAATTTTTTTTTTGAAAAATATGAGTACACAAGATATTGAAGTCCTTGATCCAACAAAAAAAATTGAATTTCGATACATACAAAAAATTTATGTTGTATATGGTCCGCCTATGTCTGAATTGTAATTGGTTTGACTTCAAAACTTGATTAAGGAAAAAATATTTGATAAAACACTATGAAACTAATTGGAAGCACTAGATATCATAGTTACAAATCTAAATTCAAAAAAATTAGAATTTTATCCTTCATGGAAAATAGGTTATGTAGTATATGGTGAGCGTCACTCATTAAAAATGTTGTTTACTGAAAAAAAATTAGTTTTCGAAGGAGATGGAAAAAAAAGGTGCAATCTGATTCCAAAAATTTTGAAAAAAAAAAAATTAGAATCTACAGACAAAATGTCACAAATCACTAGTTTGCATCATTTTCAAATTCCTCACGGTTTAGCCGCTATAGGTGCTCGAAAGTGAAGATTTATTTAGAATAAAGTATTTCAGTGTCTAGTTTGGCCAAAAATTGTAAACCAATATTGTGGGATCACACAAGAATGAAGCTGATTGTCCTTGGAAAATAGAACCCTAAGATATTTTGGAAGGAGCTACAACAAAAATATAAAAAGGAAAACAATATTACGAGCTTATAATAGCTATACTATACAAAGCTATTATATGAACGTAAACATGATAAACATAGACCTCCACTAATAAGCATAACCACTGAAATTTTCACCATTGAAGATATCAATCAAGGCATAAAAGGGTTGGCAGGAGGGAAAGCACATGATATTGATGGGCTACAAGTAGAACATTTAAAGTGGGGTTATGAGGTCCTTGCACCTTATATCAGGTGCATTTTCAATAGGGTTATCTAAGAAGGCTTCATAGAAGGTTGGACACTAGTGTTGTTATCCCCTTGTACAAAAGTGGTGACACCAATAACCCATCAAACTGCCACACTATTATGATTAATCTTCTTTTTGAAAAACTTTTTGGTAGCATGATTAAACGTGGAATTAGCAGTAGGGCTAAAAAAGAGCGAAAACGAACTGAGGGATAGGCTGGTTTTAGACCAAAGCATTCCACAATTGACCATGGTGTTACCTTTATATTCTTGATTGAACAAATATGGAATGTTCAAGGTGATGAGGTTTTTGCTGCTTTGTAAACTTTAAAAAATATTTTGACATAGTACCACAGGGAAAGTTGTGGAATAGAATGGAGGAAACAAAAGTTCCAAATGTTCTTAGAGTGGTTGTTCATAGGCTTTATGTAAAGAACCGAACCAATTTTTTTTTATTTTTTGATTACAATAGGCACTGCAACATGCACCCATAAAGGTTAGCTCTAAAACCAATATGATGTGGAAAGCAACTCTAACCAAGGATGTACACCAGAATCCCGATGTTGGACAAGGTGTGAGCATATGGTTAGAGGATTTGATGCAATGCAGAACTGGAAGGGAACTCTAACCAAGAATGCATCTAGGATAGACAGGCATATGGTCAGAGGATCTTATGCATGCAAAGTTGAAAGTAACTCTAACCAAGATGGCACTGAGAGGTGGCGAGCATATGGTCAGAGGGTCCCTAAAGCTACTATGAAATTAAATAGGCGGCAAACCAGCCTCTTCCACTTATTCAGCAGGCAATACAATAAGCAAAGAAGGAGATAAATGAGAATGCTGACAGTACTATTGTTCAACTTACAATGAAATAGAGAGTTCTTGCCAAGAACATAAGATTAAGAGCTAAATAATGCTGCAACAATATAGTAGACTCTCCCTTGCTCGATAAGAATGCTTAGACACCCAAACTCCTCTCAAAGGACCAACTTTATAATCTAATTTTTGATAGACCTGCAACTTAAAATGCATAACCAACAACCCTAGAATCCACTAAAATGCACACAACTCACTCAAAACTCACCCAAAACACACAAGACAAAATGCATAATGCTCTATTGATAATGGCGCCCAAATCCCAATGAAGAGACACAACCAACAACCCCTAATTTATTTCTTGCACGCTTCCCAATGACTCCAGAGATGGTACGACCCTAAGAAGGGTGATTTGCTGTAGTAAAAATCAAGGAAGTCTTAAAAAAATTTGCAAACTTGCATAAAGGGGTGCCCCAAGTAGTTAGACAAAAAGATGCAATACCTAGAATGAATATATTTTTATTTTTTGACTTATGAGGAAAAACAACATGTAGCTATATTGAATTAGCAACTCCAAAAACTTCATTAACAAACTTGAAATTGAACTACAATTGCACAATAACCACTACAATGCAAAATCTCACTACAAACCCACTCAAACTACAATCTAACTCAAAACACAAGAGATGAGAAAATGAAGAGAAGAGGCCTCCTTTTATAGACTTAGCAAAGCATCTCTAGAAGCTTCTAGAAAGGGCGCCCAAATTTCAAATTTGAAATGACTTTATTTCCCTTCAAAGAATGGCGTCCCACTTCCCAAGGCAATATTTGACTTTTTAAAATAATAAGCTTTTGAAGATGTCGTCCCCCTTAGACTTCCTCATAAAGTTGGCTTTGGAAATATTTAATTACCTCCTGATGAGGCATGCACCCTTGAGTTCCCCTTTTTAAAACTTTAAGTGATAAAGCTAGGCCAAGGGGTCAACATTAAAACATAACATTAAAATATAATATTATTTAAATCAACTCAACTTATTTCTCCAGAAAATGCACCCAAAGCCAAAAATCAAAATATCAACTGACCTGGCTGAAGAAGAGAGCCAACTGGACTGAAGTCAATAGGACCACTGCTAGAAATAGAATTTACTAAAAATAGTAAATTCATGCAGTTGCTTGGATCACCATACGAGCTATACCACTGCGAAGCTCTCTGAAAACCCAGAAAGAATCCACAATCCAATCACCAAACTTCAAGCAACAACCTCCTCAAAAATAGGAAACCCTAATTTTCACCCATCCAAGTAGCATACGGGTCTCCGGAATAGACCAACGGTCAACTGAATTGATCACAATTGAGAAAGGGACATTACACTTTATGACGGGCAGTGACATTGTTGTCAACCAAGGTTGCTCGCTTTCCCAACATTATTTGGGCTTTACATTGATAAGTTGGAATAATGGATAGACAAGGTTGGTGGGAAGGGTATTTAGTTGGTCAAGTTCATAATAAAATTACTGTTATATGTAGATGACCTCATATTAATTGCTAAAACAACACATGATCTAAGAAAACATTTGAAGGCTCTTGAAACAATTTGTTAGGAAGTTGGGATGCAAGTGAACAAGCAAAACCAAAATAATGATATTCTCACTATGAAGGAAAAAACAACAAATTAACTCTCTTTGAAGGTAGATCGCTAGAAATAATGGACGAATACAAGTATCTTGGGCTTGATTTCCATAACAAACTTAGCTGAGAAATATGTAGAGCAAAAATAGTTCAAGAAGGTTGGAAAGTGTTATACTCTCTACAAAATAGATGTAGAAATGTAGAATTATGGGATTAGAAAACCAAGAGAATGCTTTTTGGCTTACTTATTACTCCAACGATTCTCTGTGTGTGTGAAATTTGGGGCAGCAACATGTCAGATTAGAAATGGAGACAAGTGGAAAGAATCCAAAAACATCTAATTATAAGTAGCCTTAAACTCAAGACTACAATGTCTTATGAGATTTTATTGGACGAGACAAGTACCTTACCCTTGGAAGCTTCAACAATGGTTTGGTTATTAAATTATCTGCAGAAGGTCCAAAATATGGAGAACCATTGTTGGCCTAAAATAATTGTGGAGGAAGAGCTAGCTAGAAGAAAAAACACATGGATGAAAAAAAATAACAAATGGATGAAAAAGTGGGATGTGGATATACATGAATGTCCAAACACAAATGAGAAATAAAAAAATATGTGAGAAATTTTTTAAAATGCTATATGCATAAAACAAATAGGGCGAATTTTTTTTACCATATCAAGGAATTTAACCCTAGGGGGGACTATGAAGAAAAAACCTATATAGGAGTGAATATTAAATTGGAAGCAAAAATGTCGATAGCTCAATTACGAACTAGTTCACATCATCTTACATGTGAAACGAGTAGATAGATGGTACCTAAAGAGGAGTTGGAAAAAATAATATGTCGATTTTGTAATGAGGGAATGATGGAGACAGAATGACACTTCCTCATGCAATGCTCAACATATAAATACATTTGGGCCAACTATAGAGACACCTTATAAGCTGATAATTTACGTACCTTGTTTGAGGAGGTGAGGTTGAACAAAACTACAAACTTCATCATCAAAATCCACTAGAGAAGGGTTGATCTCCAACAAAGTTTACAAACTGTTAACGGCTTTTCTATTAATGATCCCTGTACCGACCTTGGATCCCATAAACTTCTTTGACCTCTTAATCATAATTAAAATATTTCATTTCATTTCATTTCTTAAACTGTGCAGTCCTTGACTTGAGCGATTTGCCATGCAGGCCTCTTGGGTGAATTCTGAGGTAGGCTTTGAGTATTATTTATGGAGGCTTCTATAACTCTTCTTTATTTATTGCACGTGGGGGTCTTCCACCTTGGGAATAACCCCTGTCCTCTCCTTTCCCATGCGGCTTTTTGTTTTTGTTCTCTACTACGTGGCTTCCACTCTTCTGCTCCATATGCTCACACACAACACTCCCAAATTCCAAAAATCCTGACCTAAATATCTGCTTAATATATTTAGTATTTCCAACGGTCAGCCAACGTATTCAACTTTAAAAATAAAATAAATTAAACATGTCAAAAATTTGTTGGCGGGATCTTGAAAAGCCTTTTCTTTCTACTACTTTATGTTTCTCATTATTGAGAGAGTTGGAATTCCAAGAGGAAAAAGTTATGTACATCCAATGGAATAATATATAATAATTGGTAGAACGGTTCCACAAAGTATGGATCTCATACACTTCCATTTGATGTCTCCCATTGTGATAAAACTTGTGAAAATTCTTGTTCAGCAGTTCGAAAGACCCCACCTTATCATTGCAACTACTTATTACAACACACACCAAGTATTACCTGAAAAATAGTGCTTCTCCCTACCTTTATGGGGTCATCTAGAATGACGCGCCATATTCTTTACTCTGCATAACCCCACAGCCTTACAAAAATGCGAACTTTCTTTATTCATTCACTTTTATTTCCTTCATCTTTTATAAAGGGGTCTAGAGGAAAATAAGCTAATTTAAAAATCCAATTAGATGCATGTTAAGTTAATAATGAGGAATATTATATATAATATTATGTTAATGTAATTTGAATTGGATGATAAAGTATAGAAATTGAATTAAGAGAAGAGGTATTTAGTTTTATGATTGAAAAATGAATGTTTTTTGAAGAATATGAAATCTTATTTATTGTAGTCTTACAAATGTCCTATGAACTTGTCTTGCACTTGCAAAAATGATCTAACAGTATGTATATTTTTGTCCTGGTATTCACTTGATTGATCTTTACTTGCTCAATCTTTTATGTTGATCTAAAAATTGATGGTATTTAAAGGTACCTTTTAAAGGGCTACTATTATGTTTTAAGGAGACATGTTCACCTAGGTTTTGACCCTTTGAAATGTGTCTAAAAAATTGAAGATAATAAATCTCAAGCATGCAAATGTTCCTATAATGAATGTGTAGATCTATATTTATTATAATAGAGCACTCGATTGAAACATTTCCTTTCTTAAAAGGAAATGATAATGCTTAGAATGATTTGAGAGGAGAGGATGTTTTGAAATGAGATGTGAAGTGGATGCAATCAAATGTCTTTAAATACAAGAACATAACAATAAAACATGCAAATGTGTGTCAAGCATGCACTTTGTGGGAAAGAATTGGGTGGTAGTTGATGAAAATTTAAATTTAAAAATTTAAAATTTTAAGGATCAATGTGATTATAGAGTTGAGCCTTTGCCAATAGAAATGACCTATGACATAAAAAGGTTCAAATTAATATATGCAACAAATATATACCTATATGCATACACAATTTTTTGTAATTAGTGTGTGAATTGAGGGAATATATAGAAGTTTGTGCATATGTAGATAGATTAAGGGATAAATGTATAGGGATGTGTGTGAGGGATGAGTAAAAGCATAGGGGAAGAATCCAATTTTTCACAAAATTATGCCATTTGATATGTAAACATATTAAACAACTCTCTCAAAGTTGAAACACATTAAATGGGATATAACATGGGTACATGTGGATTTGACTATTACATTTTCCCCTCACTTTGAGATGCATGTGAATTCTAAAATGATTATGTACATCAAAGTATATAACACTCACAAACATGCATGTAAAGTAAATATTTAGACATTGAAGAATATAATGAGGGTCCATATAAAATAATGGACCCTGTTGAATGTGATCATGTAGGTTTATCTTTCAAGATGTGCTCTCCATGAGAACGTGAAAATAGAGGAAATATATGCTATATGTAGCTTTATGTAATGCAAGTAAGAACAATTGTAATTTGAATCTCATAGGCAACTATCATGAGAAAGAGAATCAAGGATTAGGGTTAGACATGTTTTTCCTATATGGAAAGAGGCAATTCTATACCTCACTTGGTAGCCAATGGGTGATAGGGCACATGGGGTGTCGGCATGCCATATGCTAATGATGAGTTTCTAGGTGCCTATAACTATTTGCAAAACATAACATGTGATTGTCAGTGATAGAATATCCTCTACATTTGGTTGCATTTGTAGGATACAAGGAATTGAAGGAGAAGGAAAAGTAATAAATGAATGTAAGTGTAACTTGGAAATTTAAGCATGTAAATCATATAAAGTAATAATTGTAAATGAATTGGTTATGTATTAGTCAAATAAAGTATGTTGAATGATATTTGTGGGAAGCACATAGGTTGGAGATGTCATCAAGGAATAATGTGTGCCCCAACATGCATAAATACGATTGTTGATGTGACCCTCAATAGTTAGAAAGACTTGTGTTAGCATATAAGGCACTACCAAAGGCATGTGGCCCTAACATAGTTGCACAAATAAGAAAAGGAAGGTGATAGGTCCCTAATGGAAATGAAAATCTTGATACATGGCATAACATGTAGTTGATAGTGCAAGGAAGGTTCATATGTAAGGCCTCTAATATATTAAGGATCTCAATACATGGTATAAAATATAATTAATAAGGTAAGGAAGGCTTGTAATGTCCCTAGTGTAACTCTTAGAACATGATTAATCATGCAAATACATGTATAAAGTGTAAGCATGAGAAGGCAATGTTAAGGTAATTGACGCCACATGGGAAATATAATGCTACGAGGTGCAAAGAGATGTGGAAAGGGGGAATGCATGATTCCCCTAAATTAAGATATTACAATAAATGAAATAATGTATAAGGTAGAAAACATGATGCCCCTAAATGTAAAAATCTATCAATGAAAGCATAGTGTGAAAAGGGAAAAATTGATACCCCTCCAAATATAAAGATATGGCAATGAAGGCGTATGATGTAAAAGAGGAAGGCACAATGCCCCTAAGTTTTGTTAGTTAGAAAAGGTGGGTGTCTATGTGGGAGATGTAATTATATTTTCAAATTTTTAGTTTTCTTGCTAAATTTTGAATTTTGGGTAATCTAGGTTGGGGGCATAGCCTTGGTCATCCCTTTTACCATAAGGGATTGCCTATTTTGGTAAGGCAAGCTATTTGAGGGTGACTCAAGGATCATTTATGTGACTTGTCATCTTTTTATAAGAGGTGATTTTGTAACTTGTATTTTTAATTTTTTTTTTAATCATTTTAGATGAATTTTCCTTAATTTTTGATCTTTTCAAAATTTTAAAAAATTGTTAAAAATTTGTAATTACAATAACAACAAAGAAAATAGAATAAAATATGTATAATTTTTTAAAAATAATTCTAAATTAAAATAAAATATGGCATTGGAGTGAACTCTATTCTTCCTCTTGCGTTTACTTTCCTCACTGCCCGCTCTTGACAACTACTTATAGAATTCTGAATATTATCTGTTTTTATCTGAGAGAGCGAAAAATGTGGGACTAAAAAGGTACAATCTCTTCTTCTATTTGGCAAACCTTCAGTTCATACTCTTACAAGATAAGCTGCCCATCTCATGAACCTTAGGGAGTTTTTTTCTTTAGAAAGCATCTAATATCTACCAGGTCTTGAATTAAAGGCTATTGCTACCGTGGAATTCAACTGATGGTAATGCTAAATACTAGTTTTCACCTGTTCCGAACTCATCAAATGTTCCCATAGACTAAAATTTCTCATCTACCAGCATTTCTGAATTTTATTTTACTTCATAAGAAACAAAAACAGTGGCCGGAATGGGGTTATTGAAAATGCCTTGAAAAGTGTTGGAATAGATTTCAGGTTAGTCTGTTCACAAGCTCTTAGATTTGAATGAATTTATGTTTGGTTCAGGTTGGAATCCATCATCAAAGAAATGAGATTGAAATAATTGCAAATGAGTCGGCAAATTCACCATCAGCAATTTTCCACTGTAGAATTGTTGGTGGTGAATTTACTTATGGTGAATTTGTCATGGCGGTGAATTTTTCTACGGTGAATTTTCCATGACGTGAATTGCTGGTGGTGAATTTGTCATGGCAGTAAATTTTCTCAAACCAGTAAGCTTTTACTGGATGACCCCCAATGTGCGGAATAGGAACTTTGTAACAGTCCTCCAAAATCAGATTTTTGTTAAATGAAATTGTGAATATCCTCAACTGGAACTGCATTTAGATAAATATGTAAAGCTAAAATAAATCAGAATTGTGTTTCTCTTTTATTCATCTCGCTTTCTGAAATTAGATTTTTTTTTTTTAAACCAAGTAACCAAACTGCCTTAAATTCATTTATTAACCTCCAATTAATCTATTCCTAACAACACTTACATAAGTGTTCTGATGTGCTGTCTTTTATGGTAGTGTCTTTGTCAATGCACTTGCCATCATCATTTTAGTTGCACAGTACGATGTGCTTGACTTTCCCATGATACTTTGAATGCTTGTATGCTTGAAAAAGAAACTATCAATTGTTGCTTACTTCCCCATGGAACTGCAGCTCCACTAATAATAAAGTAGCATGATGAAATTGATTTATTGCTATCAATATCCCCTGCTCAATCTGCATCACAATAACTTGTAAGCTTCAAGATTCTTCTTTTAACTCTTACCGAAGGCAATTATGTGCTCAGTTGTTGCTTAGAAGATATCTAAAAGTTCTTTTGACTGCTGTCCATTGCTTATAACAAGTGTAATATTAGGTCTACTAGAAACCCCTGCATACATTAAATTTCCAACAATGTTCCAATATGAGGCTCTAGTGATATACTCATATAATCTGCCTCTTAATTGTGGCATTGTTTCATTTTTTTTTAACTATGGGTTGTGAATACCAACCTACCATTTTTGTTATAAGCTTCTTATTTTTTTAATATATTCTTTTGAATGTGAATTTATTCATATCATATATAAAATCTTCTTATTGATTAAGGAGAGGGTCAAAATCTTAATGGAAAAATAAAAAATATTAGAGACTTTGTGCATGAAGCTAGTTTAGTTCTTAAATTTTTGGTGTTTGAGTGTCATGTATGAGTAAAAAATAACGTTAACCTTACAACCAATTTATAACTTCTCTTTTTCTATATTAAAATGAGGCAAAAGTAGTCAGTTTTAAATAATTTGTTTAGGGATTTTAAAGATGAAAACTTAGCATGCATGAATTCCTGACAATAAACTATATGCATAAAATAAATATGTGAAAAAAATTTAAAAATGCTATATACATAAAACAAATAGGGCAAACAAAAAACTTATTATATCAAAGAATTTAACCCTAAGGGAGACCATGAAGACAAAGCCTATATAAGAGTGAATATTAAACGGAAAGCAAAAATATTGATAGCTCAATTATGAACTAGTTCACATCATCTTAGATGTGAAATGGACAAATAGATGGTACCTAAAGAGGAGTGGGAAAAAATAATATGTCAATTTTGTAACAAGGGAATGATGGAGACAAAATGACACTTCCTCATGGAATGCTCAGTGTATAAAGACATCTGGGCCAACTATGGAGACACCTTACAAGTTGATAATTCAAGTACCTTGTTTGAGGAGGTAAGGTTGAACAAAATAACAAACTTCATCATCAAAATCCATCATAGAAAGGTTGATCTCGAACGAAGTTTACAAACTGTTTAAAACTTTTCTATTGATAGTCCTTCTATTGACCTTGGATCCCATAAACTTCTTTGCCCTCCTAAACTTATTAAAATATTTGATTTCATTTCATTTCATAAACTGTTCACAGTCCATTGAGCGATTTGCCACCAGGCCTCTTGGGTGAATTCTAATGTAGGCTTAGGGTATTGTTTATGGACGCTTCTATACCTCTTCTTTATTTATTGCACGTGGGGGTCTTCCACCTTTGGGAATAACCCCTGTCCTCTCCTTTCCCATGCAACTTTTTGTTTTTGTTCTCTGCTACGTGGCTTCCACTCTGCTGCTCCATATGTTCACACACACCACTCCCAAATTCCAAAAATCCTGCCTAAATCTCTTCTTAATACATTTATTATTCGCAACGGTCAGCCAACATATTCAATTTTAAAATTAAAATACATTAAACATGTCAAAAAAATTTGTTGGTGGGATCTTGAAAAGCCTTTTTCTTTCTACTACTTTATGTTTCTCATTATTGAGAAAGTTGGAATTCCACCTGATGGAATATTATATAATAATAATTGGTAGAACAGATCTCATACACTTCCAATTGATGTCTCCTATTGTGATAAACTTCTAAAAATTCTTCTTCAGCAGTTGGAAAGACCCTACCTAATCACTGCAACTACTTATTACAACACACAACAAGTATTGCCTGAACTGTTTTGTAGAATGGTGCTTCTCCTTCCCTTTATGGGCCCTCTAGAATTACATGCCATATTCACCCTGCATAACCCCAAGGCTCATAAAAATGCAAACTTTGTTTATTCATTCACTCTTATTTCCTTCATCTTTTATAAAGGGGTCTAAAAAAAGAAGCCTTTCTTAACTTTGTTTTGTGCTAATTAATAATCCAATAAGATGCATGTAAAGTTAATAATGAGGAATATTTAACATAAAGGAGGGGTAATTTTTTTATTAAAACAAGAAGAAGTACAAAGCAAGGGCATTACATAGCCCTATCAAGCTCCACCAAGTGATCCAACTATTGAGACATATCCGAGGGTAACTAACCCCGATCCACCAAATTCCAATCATGAATATGCTCAGAAGCCCATTTAGCCAAACAATCAACAACACCATTCCATTCTCTAGGAATATGAGTGAAAGAAACAAACTCCAAAGAAGCATAGAGGTTGAGAATCTGTGCAACCATCAAAGTCAAATGCCAGTTAACATCATCTAAATGCTGCCTATTCAACAAGTTCACCACAACCTGGGAATCAGACTCACATATGATCCTTTGCCACCCCAATTGACTTCCTTGCTCCACAGCCGATAAAATGGCCCGAGCTTCCATTAGATTATTAGTATGAATACCCTTATAAACAGAGAAGATAAACTGAATGTCTCCAAAGCTATCCTGACCAACACCACCAATTCCAGCATGACTAGGGTTTCCTCAAGGAGAGCCATCTGTGTTGATTTTTAAGACTCCTTGAGGTGGAGGAGACCATCTCCCCTCCCTATTCACCTTCAAAGTAGGATGTCTACATCTGTTGCGCATGAGATGTCATTGTTGAGGAGGAAGATGAAGACGCTTACAATAACCAACATCACAAGGATCCACTGATTCAATCAGATCACAGTTAGCCACAACAATCTCTCCCAAGGAGTGCAGAATTTTCAACCACAAGTGAGGGGCCACCAACATCACGTCCTGAAAAATCCAATGATTCCTCTCCAACCAAAGGTTCCAAATAATAAAGGAAGGGCCAAGATCCCACGTAGCTTGAAGAAAGGAAGTAGAAATAGGAGCCTTGCCCCATTGATTCACAAACACAACCAACGAGGAAACATGCCAAGAGGGCTTATTCCACACCCTCCACCAAAAATGCCAAATCTCCCTAGCATAGGAACATTGGAAGAAGAAATCAAAGACACTCTCCTCACAATTACAACGCAAAACACACATTGAAGGGCCTTGGAAACCATGCTCACATAAAATTTTATCCCAAGTAAGACATCGGTTTTGAGCCACTAACCACATGAAAAAATTGCACTGAGGCTGCGACAACTTGTGTCAAACTTGCTTCCACCAAGGGACCTCGATATCCCCAAACAACTGCCTACCAAGCTGCTTGTAAGCAGTAGACACAAAGTATTATATATAGTATGTTATTGTAATTTGAATTAGATGTTAAAGTATAGAAATTAAATTAAGAGAAGAGGTATTTAGTTTTGTGATTGAAAAATGAATGTTTTGTTGAAGATTATGATATCTTATTTATTATAGTCTTACAAATGTGTGCTCTTAGTTGAATTTTGTCATGAGAGAGTGAGTATATGGACTAGGGTCAAATTTATGCCTATGAATATGTCTTGCATTTGCCAAAATGATTGAACAATATGTGTATTTTTGTCATGGTATTCACTTGATTGATCTTTATTTGCTCGACCATTTATGTTGATCTAAAAATTGATGGTATTTAAATGTACCTTTTAAAAGGCTACAATTATGTTTTAAGGGGACATGTTCACCTAGGTTTTGACCCTTTGAAACATGTCTAAAAAATTGAAGATAATAAATCTCAACCATACAAATGTTCCTATAATAATGTGTGGATTTATTATTGTTATAATAGAGCACCCGATTGAAACATTTCCTTCCTTAAAATGAAATGATAATTCTTAGAATGATTAGAGAGGATAGGATGTTTTGAAACGAGATGTGAAGTGAATGCAAACAAATATCTTTAAATACAAGAACATAGCAATAAATCATGCAAATGTGTGTCAAGCATGTACTTTGTGGGAAAGAGTTGGGTGGTAGTTGATGAAAATTTAAATTTAAAATTTTAAAATTTTAAGGATCAATGTGATTGTAGAGTTGAGCCTGTGCCAATAGAAATGACCTATGACATAAAAAGGTTCAAATTAATATATACAACAAATACATACCTATATACATACACAAATTTGTGTAATTAGTGTGTGAATTGAGGGAATATATAGAAGTTTGTGCATATGTAGATAGATTAAGGGATAAATGTATAGGGATGTGTGTGAAGGATGAGTAAAAGCATAGAGGAAGAATCCAATTTTTCACAAAATTATGCCATTTGATATTTAAACATATTAAACAACTCTCTCAAAGTTGAAACACATTAAATGGGATATGACATGGGTACATGTGGATTTGATTATTACATTTTTCCCCCACTTTGAGATGCATGTGAATCCTAAAATGATTATGTACCTCAAAGTATATATAGCATTCACAAACATGCATGTAAAGTAAATATTTAGACATTGAAGAATATAATAAGGGTCCATATAAAATAATGGACCCTATTGAATGTGATCATGTAGGTTTAACCTTCAGGATGTGCTCTCCATGAGAACGTGAAAATAGAGGAAATATATGCTATATGTAGCTTTTGTAATGCAAGTAAGAACAATTGCAAGATGAATTTCATAGTTAATGATCATAAGAGAGAGAATTAGGGATTAGGGATAGAGTTGTTTTTCCTATATGGAAAGAGGTAATTCTCTACCTCACTTGGTAGTCATTGGGTGATAGGGTGCATGTGGTGTTGGCATGTCATATGCTAGTGATGAGTTTCTATAGGTGCCTATAACTATTCGCAAAATATAACATGTGATTTTTAGTGATAGAATATCCTCTACATTTGGTTGCATTTGTAGGATACAAGAAATTGAAGAAGGAAAAATAATACATGAATGTAAGTGTAACTTGGAAATTTAAGCATGCAAATCATATAAAGTAATAGTTGTAAATGAATGGGGTATCTATCAATAAAAATAAAGTATGTTGAATGATAGTTGTGGGAAGCACATGGGTTGGATACGTCATCAAGGAATAGTGTGTACCCCAAAATGCATAAATATGATTGTTGATGTGATCCTCAATAGTTAGAAATACTTGTGTTAGCATATAGGACACTATAAAAGGCATATGTCCCCAACATAGTAGCACAAAAAAGAGAAGGAAGGTGATAGGCCCCTAATGGGAATGCAAATATTGATACATGTCATAACATGTAGTTGATAATGCAAGGTTCATATGTAGTGCCTCTAATGTATTAAGGATCTCAATACATGGTATAAAATATAATTAATAAGGTAGGGAAGGCTTGTAAGTCCCTAGTGTAACTCTCAGAACATGATTAGTCATGCAAATACATGTGTAAAGTGTAAGAATGAGAAGGCAATGTTAAGGTAATAGACGTCACATGGGAAAGATAATGCTATGAGGTGTAAAGTGATGTGGAAAGGAGGAATGTATGATTCCCCTAAAGTAAGATATTACAATAAATGACATAATGTACAAGGTAGAAATCATGATGCCCCTAAATGTAAAGATCTATCAATGAAAGCATAGTTTGTAAAGGGAAAAAAACGATGCTCTTCAAATGTAAAGATATGACAATGAAGGTATATGATGTAAAAGAGGAAGGCACAATGCCCCTAAGTTTTGTTAGTTAGAAAGGGTAGGTGTCTATGTGGGAGACGTAATTATATTTTCAATTTTTTAGTTTTCTTGCTAAATTTTGAATTTTTGTGTAATCTAGGTTTGGGGCCATAGCCTTGGTCATCCCTTTTACCATAAGGGATTGCCTATTTTGGTACAAGTCATCTAAGTGAGGATGACTCAAGGATCACTTATGTGACTTGCCATCTTTTTGATAAGAGGTGATTTTGTAATTTGTGTTTTTTAATTTTTTTTCATCATTTAGATTCGAATTTTCTTTATTTTTTGATATTTTCAATTTTTTTAAAATTTGTAATTACAGTAGCAATAAATAAAATAAAATTAATTAAAATAAATATAATTTTTGAAAAAATAATTCTAAATTAAAATAAAATATCGGAAATTAATTTAAAATTAAAATAAAATAAAGTATTGGAAAAAACAAAAAGATCGGGCTCAGATCCACAGCATCAGCCTACGTAAAGTCTGATTCTTGGAGTGAACTCTATTGCTCCTCGTGTTTACTTTCCTCACCGCCCTCTCTTATCATTTATCCATAGAATTCTGTATATTGTTTGCTTTTATATGAGACAGAGCGAATAATGTGGGACTAAAAGGGTACAATCTCTTCTTGTATTTGGCTAACCTTCAGTTCATACTCTTTAAAAGATAAGCTGCCCATCTCATGAACCTTAGGGAGTTTTTTCTTTAGAAAGCATTTAATATATCTACCAGATCTTGAATTAAAGCCTATTGCTGCCGTGGAATTCAACTGATGGTAATGCTAAATATTAGTTTTCGCCTGTTCCGAACTCATTCAAATGTTCCCACAGACTAAAATTTCTCATCTACCAGCATTTCTGATTTTTTTTTTACTTCATAAAAAACAAAAACAGTGGCCGGAATGGGCTTATTGAAAATGCCTTGAAAAGTGCTGGAATAGATTTCAGGTTAGTTTGTTCACAAGCTCTTAGATTGGAATGAATTTATGTTTGGTCCAGGTTGGAATCCATCACCACAGAAATGAGATTGAAACAATTGCAAATGAGCACCCATGTAAAGCCAAACCCAGTAAGCTTTTCCTGCATGACCCCCAATGTGCCAAATGGGAACTTTGTAACAGGGGTCCTCAACTGGAACTGCATTTAGATAAATATGTAGAGCTAAAATAAATCAGAACTGTGTTTCTCTTTTATTTATCTCACTAACTGAAATAGGGATGCAACTTTTTTCCTTTTCCTTTTGGCAGACCGAGTAACCGAACTGCCTTAAATTCATTCATTAACCTCCAATTAATCTATTCCTAACAACACCTACATAACTGTTCTGATGCTATCTTTAATTAAAACAGAAATCTTAAATGCAATACTAAATCACTAAATATATGGCTTCCATTTCTGTATATTGTATATCTGACACTCTCTCCTAATTAAATATTTCTCAATTAGGCTGTAGTATATTGAACCGTTCTACTCAAGCTTGTTTCTTGGTAGTGTCTTTGTCAATGCACTTGCCATCATCATTTTAGTTGAACAGTACTGCATCTGTATTATGTGCTTGACTTTCCCATGACACTTTGGATGCTTTGTCACGACGATACAACTTTGGCTGTAACACTTCAACACTGTTGGTTGGGTTTGTTCAATCCCAACATCTTGCAATAATCTTCTCAACCACATTGATTGATTCTTTTATTGCTTGTTTGTATGAGTGAAAAAAAAACTGTCAGTTGTTGCTTATTTTTCCATCGAACTGCACCTCCACTAATAATTAGCCAATAGGCTATATATAGAGTGAAGTTTCACCTAAAATTTGTCTCACGCCGTCAAACAACTTTTGAGTTACTGTTAGAAAACAAATGGTTTACAGGTTTTTGTTGTTAGATGAAATCGGATCTGTGTCAAACTACTATTGGATTGCCGTTGAACTGTGGTGGTTTTCAGTTAGCGATCAAATCAAGTGAAATTGGATCTTCGAATCAAATGAAATCAAATTGGATCTGCGAATCAAATCAAATCGTATTTTCAGTTGGTGAACAAATCAAAATTTAACTTTCGTTTAAAAGGCTGCAGAAGTCTTTTGTCCATCTCAAGAATCATCTTTTCGCTTATTACGGCAGTAGGGAGATTGATTCTCCCTACAAAATCTATCCATTTTTTAATTGGCATCATTGACAAAATGACATAATTTGTGCATAATCTTGAGGTAAGTCAATTTCCATGGTTTTAGTAAGCTTATTTTTTCAGAATCTATATCTGGTCAGATCATTTTTTGCTGTGTTTTTTTAAATTCTGTAAAAATTGTGTTTCTATCTGTCAAATGAAAGCACTGGTTCTGTGGTTTTATCTAAGGCTATTTTCAGCATCGTCAACTTCCATGGCATTCAGCGCTCCAAAAATGGAGGTTAAAATTAAGGACGTTGAATGATCTAGCGTCTATTCCTAGGATTGGAGGCTACAAATCATCTCAAAACAAATCAAAACACTGCTCATTCATCATGTGTGCGAGTAATGAACATTCCACTTAGATTATCCCATTTTCCATGTGACAACCTTGTCCTTCACGCTTCTACTACTGTCCCTATTCAACCTCATTATCCCGTGCCTTTTTTAGCTTATATAAGTTCCTATTTTCTTCATTTCGATTATTTTGTAGAACAAAGCTTCATTGATCTTTAGAGTTTGGGCTGCATCTTGTTTGAACAACATTGTGGTGCGCGGTGATCCCACAATAATGGGTTACAATTTTTGGCAAACTTGACATTAAAATCTGGATTTTTTACCAGATATTCACTTTCTTACACCTATAGCAGCTAAACCATTAAGAATTTGAAGATGAATCAAACTAGTTATTTGTTAGATCTTTTGTGTAGATTCTAATTATATTTAAAAATAAAAAATAAAAAAAAATTGTGAATCATTTTATGTAATTTTTAATAACTTATTTTTTCTATCAATCAACATTTTTAAAAAGTGATGTTTACTTTGGACCGCATAACTTTTTTTATAGAAAGGATACAATTATAATTTGTAAAATACAATTTTTTCACACCAATATCTAGGGCATGAATATTTTTTCATAATTTTTTCGTACATATATATTTTTTAATTAATTTTTCAAGTTAGAGTAATTATAATTTGGACAGAGGTGTACTTCGGCCCACATAACTTTTTTTGTATTCATTTGAATTAACTTATTCTTTTTTTGTTGGAATAAGGACATCAATATCTAGTGCACATGTAATTTTTAAAAAAAATTCTCTATTTTTCTATTTTTTTATATGTGTGAAACAAAGAACTTGATGTTCATTAAAAATCCTACATTCACAAGAAATAAAAAAATAAATATAACAATCAAATTAAACATATTTAAAATTATACTTTTTGGGAAGCTTATAATAAGGGCTACTTGCTTACAAAACATAAATTTTAAATGAATTCATTTGATCACCCTAAAGGTAAATCAAAAGTAGTTTTTTATCAACATTTTGATAGGTGTAGAGGAGACTTGATTATAGGTATGGTTTAAATATAACAAGGTTCTATCAAAGGGGGTTGTATCTAAGGGGGTTTGATCAATCCCTCTTTAATTAAAATAATTTAAATGAAAATTTTAAAGTCTTAAATCATTGTATTTTCTAAAAATATGTGATTTCAGGCAAAAATCAGGATGTCCCAAAAAGTGTAACCCATTATTGTGGCAGTACCCTGCGAGATATATTCATTGAGTATATGACACAATATCTAGGGTTTGTTATTATGATATGGTGTGGGAGATTAGTCGTGGAAGGAGAAGAAGAAGAAGAAGTGATTGCCATTTTCCCAGGACCTCCAAACCCCAACAGAGGCATATAAAATTGTCCAAAAATTCCTATTCATTCATAGGCCTTGATAAATTTTCCAGGCTTAGTGATGAGCTCTTTGCCAAACATGAAGTTTTTTCCAACTAGTGAGGCACCCCTAAAAAATTGATGAGGTTTGCTTATTCTAGCAGAGGACGAGTGCTTGTGGTGTTCCAAAATGCTAGTCATGGTGGCCCTGGTGGGGTTTTAGTCTTGACACCCATCACAGGAAAAGAGCACAAGGAAAGTAAGAATAGGACTTACAAACAAGGGATATGGAATGATGTTGTTGAAGGTGAGATTAATGGGTCTGCAAAGAAGGAAGAGAGTGTGTATGTGATCATACTGTCGTGGTGGTTTGGATATCTAGCAATAGCTTCCTTTGGGGTGTTGAGTGTGAGTATCATTTTGGCTAGAAAGTATGCATTTTGGGTGTTGTAGCCATGGCAACGGTCATTGTGGTGGGTTATCTACAAATATAGTTGCAGGGATTTGTCACATTGGTTTCAATTTTCTCAAAGCCTCTTTTCTGCTGCAAGGGAGAAAAAAAGTCTGCCATGGGGATAGCATAAGTATCTCCAAAGAATAAGGTGACTGGTGAATATGGGTCTCAAGGTGACTCTTTGTTTTTGTTGACTGCATTAGTAGCCCAACTATGTCTTCTAAGAACAGTACAAGCCAAGAACCCAATGCCCAACTAGAGAATGAGAAGACTTATGATGAGAAGAATAAGTTTGAAAGGATTGTGTTTGTGGATGGTCGAGCTACAAAGAAGCTTGTCAGATTATAGGTTTGGCAGATATTTTTTTGAAGAGAAGGAAAGCAAGAAGTGGCACCATTGATGCCATTGCTATTGCTTATGTCATGATTATTGTTCTCTTCTTCTTGATTTTCTATGGCAGGCTTTCTGCAATCTGGTTCACCTATGCTTGGTGGTATGTGCTACCCAAGTTCAAAACAAATGGGTCTAATACTCCTACCAATGGCAAGGTGATCATGGATCTTCAATCCAAAATATACAGGAAGAAGATCTAACCCCTTGAGGTCTTCTTTCCAAGTTTGTATATTGCAATCATGTAAAAATCTACACACCCTATACAATTTCAACTTTATAAAGGAAACGGCCAACGCTAATCCAACTTTTAAACTTGAATCACTAAAAAGTGGCATATATGTTTTGAATTTTGAAATGATGTAAACTAGTAAAATATGTATTTTTTAGTATATTTTATGTTTGTATTTTTTGAAAAAAAATGAAAAATTATTTTAAACTAGTTTTTAATAAAATAACACTATAATTTAGTTGCTGATAAAATGCTGAAAAATGAAGTTGCATGGGACGTCAAACTTTTTATAGTAAATTTTATTATTTTTCTTTTAAATTTTTTGTGTGTATTAATAACTTGAAACTTTAGTGCATGGATATATTTTTTTCTAATTTTGATAAGTATATAATTTTAAATAAATATGAAAATGTGCGTGAATCAAAAAATGGTTGTTTCCATTGGACGTCAACTTTCATATTAAATATTTATCTAAAATGGAAAAAAAACTATACCATCTTGAAATAGATTCTTTTATCTAGTGCATCATATTTTTTTCAATTTTTTAAAATAATTTTTAGTATTTTTCCTTGGCAAGGTAATCAACCTAATATTTTGTGCTGATAACCTACTTTTAGTAAAAATAAAAAATTAAATATAAATAATAATTAAACTATTGTAATAAATATATTTTTGAAAACTACACTTATGGATCTAGAAAAGGGTATTTTTATATTTTTAAAAAAATGTTATTTACATTAGCAAGAGTTATTGAAACCTCAAGCTTTTCAAATAATTTTATTTTTTTGGTAAATTGGACTCAAAATGGTGCTCCATGTATTTTTAGCCAACAATTTTAGTTGAAAAAGTTGTGGAAGTATCTAAATTAGCTAGAATGAATCTTACTACATCATATGTTTGACCAAAATTGTTTTTTAGTTAGAAATACTTAAATTCAGTTGTGCTGATAAGTTGGCTGAAAGTGTGACACAGCTTTGTGCTTTTACCCATGACTTAAACAACTCAAACATAATTGTTGGCTCAAAAAATCCCTTAAAATATTACATTCACATAGGTACCTACAAACAGGATGCAGAGCGATTGTAAGACAACATTTTTCATCACTGGCACAAGCTCAAATAAATGCAGCATGTTAATTTTGAAACTATACATAAAATTAAAATTGCATTGGATATAAATGCATACAGACCTTATATTTATAAAAATATAGCCCCATGTTCTGCATATGCCTATTATCCTTCACTCATTTTATCTATGTATACAATCACAATATTTGTTATAGCAACGATTACTCATTTGATCTAGGCTCAGTTGATAATCCTTGATAACAGTTAGTGCAACAACCTTCATATAATCAGCCAATACCTGTAACAAAAGTCACAATAGCTACCTCAACACAATTAGCTACTACCTGTGTAATGGCTTCCTTTTTGGAAATTAGTAAACAATAAATGCCAAATACCCGATGCCCAACATCGATGAAAATTTCATCTCAGATAGACAATTTTCACCTGTACACTACCCCACCCCTCTTGGCCCGAGCTTCCTTCAAACTTCCTAAGTTACAAACATATATCAAAATATAAACACACATTTTCTTGTAACTTACATAAACAATACAAACATGCACTTAAATGTGTACTAGTGGTTCACAAAATCCCTTAAAATATTACTCATCACACATGTACCTGTAACTAGAATATAGAACAACTATAAGACATTTTTTTTCCATCACTGCCACAAGCTTAACACAATCATAAATGCATGTGATTTTTTTACGAATTCAACGTTAACATTGCAAATTGGAAACATATTCAGAGGGTGATCCCATAATAGTGGTTTACAATTTTTGGCCAAACTAGACACTGAAATTATTATTTTTAACTAAATCTTCACATTCAGGCACCTATAGCGGCTAAACCGTGAGGAATTTGAAGATGGTGTGAACTAGAGTCTCATCAAATTTTGTTTGTAGATTCTAAAATATTTTTTCAAAATTTTTGGAATCAAATTGCACTTTTTTTTCCATCTCCCACGAAAATTGTTTTTTAAAACAACATTTTTAAAAAGTGACTACACTTATAACACATAACTTTTTTTCCATGAAGGATAAAATTCTAATTCTTTCAAATTTAGATTTGTGACTCTAATATCTAGTGCTTCCACTTGGTTAGATAGTTTTTTATTGAATATTTTTTCCTTAATCAAGTTTCAAAGTCAAACAAATTACAATTCCGTACGACCATATAACGCGTAACTTTTTGTATATGTCAAAATTTAATTTAATTTTTTTTGTTGGATCAAGGACTTCAATATTTGGTGCACTCATATTTTTCAAATTTTTTGATAATTTTCTATTTTTCCACATGTGAAGAACAAAGAAATTCATTTTCGATGAAAAACCTATGTTTAATAAAACTTAAAAAACAAATACATAACAAAACCAAAACATATTAAAATTATATTCATTGGATAGCTTGTTTTGAGGAATACCATAATCATTTGAAATAAATTTGAAATGAATTCATTTGATCCCCAAAATCTAAATCAAAAGTGATTTTTTATCAGCATTTTGATAGGTGTAAAGGAGACACATTTATAGGTATGGTTTAAAACTAGCGAGGTTCTATCAAGGGGGTTTGATCTAAGGTGATTTGATCAAACCCTCTTCAATTGGAATCCTTAAAATGGAACTTTTTAAGGCTTAAATCATTATATTTTCTAAAAATATGTGATTTCAGCTAAAATTCGTTCCTCTCAGGAATTGTAAACCACTATTGTGACAGCACCCATGATATTGAAACACATGGTTCAGACCTCCTTAAATTTTTGAAATGAATAATTTTAAAGTTCTGGGACCTTCCAACTAGCCTTACATTCATCTTCTCAATTGGCATTTCACAAAATTAATGGAAGAACATGGCTCCGAAAGTACCTTGGAGAAGCATCATACTGTAACCTGCGATAGAAACTAGAGCAGCTGTAAGACCAGCCTTGCTTGCATCATAGCCACTTAAAATTTTATTTCTTTAATCTTCCACCCATGTACGGTACTCTTGACTACAAAAAATTGGTACTAAACTTCAACAATATAAAAATCATTAATGCATCAAGCAGAAGAGAAGCATTTATAAAATAGCCAATCTAGGCATGAAAGAGGAAGAAAAGGGCATTGACAAACTCAATCATGCAAATGTAACTGAGGTAGGCATGTGAACTAACTTAATCAATTATAAGGAAGCTTTGGTAAATCTTTATAACTTCTTAAATAGGGGTAACTGAGTTGGGAAAGAGGTTCCATAGCATAACTGAGACATGTTTGTTACAAATATCCTCTTGTTTTCAACACAATCATAATCATCTCTACTACCCATTCACCATTTTACTACCCATTCTCCTTTTGAGGTATGTTATGGATATCAATCTCTTGGTCCATATGAGATTCTAGTTGTTGTTTCTACACCTTCTTCATCACACCAACAAAAGGAACAACTCAAGCTTTTCATTTTATTTAAAACAACAAAGATCATGCACAAGAGCAAGCAACTCTTTAGACTCCTTAGGCTAAGTATAAGGAGATCCATTATAAGCATCACATTCCGTCCAACTTATAAGTTAAGACTGCATATATTTCAAACTACACCTCCTTACCGTGTTTGTTTTTATATAGTATTCTATCGGCATAACCCTTGCACCCCCCCTAGTGCAAGTGCTAGTAAATTAGCATTCTGAAATTGATCTATTGCTATCAAGCTATATACCCTGCTCAATCTGCATCAAACTAACTTGTAAGCTTCAAGATTCTTGATAACTCTTATTGAAGGTAATTATGTGTTCAGTTGTTTCCTACAAGATATATGAAAGTTCTTTTGACTATTGTCCATTGTTTATAACAAGTGTAATATTAGGTACTCAAGAACCCAAGTTGCATACATTAAACTCCTAACAATGTCCCAATTCTTTTGAAAGTGAATTTATCTATATCATAAATAAGATCTTCAAGTATTGATAAGGAGAGGGTCAAAATCTTAATGGAAAAATAAAAATTATTGGAGACTTTGTGCATGAAGCTAGTCGTTAAATTTTTGGTGTTTGAGTATCATGCATGAGTAAAAAATAACATTAACCTTGCATCCAATTTATGACTTCTCTTTTTCTATGTTAAAATGAGGCAAAATTGGTCAGTTTTAAAGAACTTTCTTAGGGATTTCAAATATGAAAACTTAACACGCAAGAAGCCCTTGCAATAAACTACCTAGAATATGAAGTTTGTGGTGGGAGGAGAAAAAAACATGGCTTCTCTATTAGGTGACAAACTAGGGGTAATGTTCATGAATGAGATTTTAGCTCAATTTCCTAGGGAACCTCTATCTTGATGTAGACCATCAATGGATATGTGTCCTCATTGATTTGGTTCTCATTAAGACAATTTTCAAGATGGGGAAAGCATGACATTTACACATAGGATGAAGCTAAACACAATATTTTAAGGTTTATAAGGGGGTAGATAGGGTTAAATCAATAGGAGATTAAATGTGGGGTTAAGACATGGGATGGGAATACAAACTAAATGAAGGGAATAACTTAGGAATTCTACACAAAACCATGAGATGAACATAGGAAAGAGAATATGGATAGCTAGGTATGGCATGGGTTAAACAAAAGGTGTAAAATAATACAATACACGCACATGGGTTTTGAGATTAGAACAATAGAGGCAACTTTAATCCTTTGGTTGTGTTGAAATTCTTCACCACCCTCTTCCTCCACTTATTTAATGGAACAACTACATATTTATTAATTTGTTTAATTAAAAAACAAATGAATGTGGGATAAAAATTACACAATCTCTCCTTATTAACTAGCCTAGACTCAATTCATTTTTTTTTTGGCTATATACAACTAGAAGATAGGAAGAGAGGTTTGCAACTTGTGGACGATGAAGAAATTAAGCATAGTAAGGAGCTTAAGGTACAAAAGTCCTAAGTGGTACATTTTGGTACTATCTTTTCCTTCTAATTTTCCAACGCCTTTTATTAGTTGGTTAAGCAATTTAGTACAACTAATATGGTGCATCATGTGATTGTAATAATGTATGGTAACTCCTTTTCAAAAACTAATAATCTATTTTTTTCTAACAATTTTATTCCTTGAGTGTGCCACATTGTTATATTTCAAAGATATGAAATTTTAAGAGTTCATAATGATAGCTTGTAGATTTGTGGACATTAATGTTTCAAATCACACTATATGATTCATATAAGCTCCAGGCATTCTTCTGAACTCCCATTGAATATAATTTCATGCTTAATTGTTGCTTAAAGATATTAGAAAATTCTATTGACTATTGCACATTATTGTGGTTAAAGATTGTTGGAAAACTGGTTCAAAATAGTTACAACATGTGCAATATTAGGTCTACTAGAAGCCTTGCATACATTGCGTTCCCATCAACATTCTGATATGAATTGTATTCATATAATCTACTTCATCTTGTGTTTTGAGACACATTTCTAATGAAAGTTTCTTACCCATTGATGTTGGAGTACTTATTGGTTTACAATTTTTTATCCTAAATTTATTATTAATGCTCCTAATCTACCTCTTTATTAAGATAGATTTGATTCTTCGCCCTATCCCTTAACATTTGAATGTCCAAGCAATAATGAATTTCACCATACTTAGTCATCTAAAATTCCACAACTAATTAAGATTGAATTTTTAGATCATTGTTCATAATGATAGAATCGTCAACATATAGATGTAAAAATATCATTGAGCTACATTCTCACGATCAAACTCATTATGGCCTGACCTGATAGAAATTTTATAAAAATCTTTAGTGTAGCTTTTCACACTCATCTTCCTTTCTACAAGTTCAATATTTTCTTGAGAAGTTCAAGTTGCTAGTAGTCTAGTAGAAATTTAGTCGTCATCTTGTTCCCCATTCTATCCCACCTAGTTATTTTCTCTTTGTCATTTCTTCTTCATTTAGTCTACATCTCATTCCACCAAATAACAACAAGCTCTTTTAACGAAGTTTGTGCAACCTTCCCTCTCCTTGAATCCACTACCTCATCATACTTGAAATATTCCTCCATTTCTATTATCAAAATGATTAATTCATTTGATTATAGGCTCTCTAAGAAGCATGACAACTCCATAACTATTCTCTTAATTTTTTAAATAGTCTAAAGGGACCTCCTTTTTCTTGCATTCATTTCATCACTTGCTTCTACATTTTCTTATGTTATTGTCTCAATTCCTTCACTAGCACTGTAACACCTTCATGTGCTTGATCTCTCCTTTAATTCCTCTCAAGTGCTTCAATTTTAGCATGCATTCCTCTTACAACTTCCAATACTTTATTCATTATACCTGCAAGTTCTGTTGTTGCAACAATCTCTACCATTTTTCTTCTTAGCGACATCTGACTATCCTTAGTCACTACAAATCTTCTAGCTACAACAAGGATACACCCATACACAACCTTTTCCATTTTGGACTTTGTCTGACTCCAAAAAATATACAATGTACACTTCTTCCTAGAGTGTATCCCACTCGAAAACCATGCTAATGGCACCACAATCTACCTATAGTGTTTAGAGCACATTGGCCTCCCTATACATAGCCTTTGGAAGCAATTAATTGTTGCTAATTAGCTTATAGTCTTGATACCTAATCACTGCTAGAAGTTATTTCTGTAGAAACTATTCACTTTGTAGTAGTTGCAAGTGAACCTATTTGGTTTTGTATATTAAGATTGTCTATGTAGTCAACAAACACAAATACATGCACATACACACTTTCCACAACACTACTTGAACTCAACAACAAACAACATCAATATAAATGTTTCTTCTCTTTCATTAATTAGAAATACCAAAATTACTACTAATTGACTTTGTGACAAAATATAGGAAAAACTATTAAAATTGAAGTTTTCCCCACTTTGGCTTACACTAAACCTCATTTTCACCCATCTAAAACAATTTTTCTTCTTTTTTCTTAATTTACTCATTTTGAAACATGGTCCCCTCCTTTCTTAAATTCTTTTCTTAACCCTCCTTTTTTCTTTGGTGAAGTCCCTCCTTTCTCCTTGTAAAATCAAACACTCCTCTTTTAAGAAATGGTGGCCCACTTCACATTTCAAATAAAATAAAATAGAACAATTTTAACATCAAGCAGACCAAAAATAACCTAAGAAATGATAGCCCATCTTTAAAAAAAAAATATATTTTTGAAGAAAGCAACAATCCACAGATAAAAGAGATATAATCAGTAATGGACAACATGAAGATAAAATAAAACCTGCTAGGGATCAATTAGAGGAGGCCAAATCCTGGGCTCACATAGTGAAAGGTCCATCAAACACACAAAGAGACATAGAAAAAAAGGTTAGGAAGTGGATAAAAGAAGAAAAGGATAGAAATGACAGCATTGTGAATGTCATTGTTAAAGGACTAAAAGACTACAGTAACAAAGAAACCACAAAAGAGCTAACAAAAGATTTTTTTAAGGACAAACTACAATGGTCAGGAGTCATTCAACAAACAAATGGGATTGGAAAATGGATGAGATGGCAAGAGTAGACATGTAAGAGTTACTTTGGGGAACCTTGAAGACAAGAACATGTTACTAAGGAGCAAGAAGTTCCTTAGAGGTACACAAATTTACCTTGACAAGGACCTACCCATAATACAAGATGAAAGACGAAAAGAGTGGGAAAAATTAAAGACAACAAGAAATGAAGGAAAATGGGTTTGGTTACAAAACTAAAAGGCTTAAATTAGTGACATAATTGCACACCAGAAATAGGAACTCAAGTCCCCTTAGGAATATTTATCAATGGTAAGCTAGAATTGTAGAGGTTGTCCTTGGAGAAGAGAACCTAGTTTGGGGCCCATAGCAAAAGGAAAAGACATTATCATCCTTATGGAGACCTGTGATCATGAAGGATGTAAAATCCCATAATTTGAAGGATATAAAAAGCTTCAATTTGGAATGAGAGAACAAACAGTGGGAAATGACATAGTGGAGTTGAATTTCTTGTCTTGAAGAAACATGGTGCAAAAATATAAAAGTGGAGAAAGAAGACCCAAAAAAATAGTACATATGGTTGAAAATAACAAAAAATTAGACTACAATAAGAGTGGCAACTTGCTACTTCACTCCAAAATGCTTCAAATCATATAAGAAAAGGAGTCTAGATAGTGAAAAGCCCTTTTTCTTCGCTAAAAAAAGATATTTCAGTTTTTAATGGGGGAAGTTATAATAATAGGTGATTTTAATGTCAACACAACATTTGAAAGATCTTAACTTGAAAAGAAAAGACAAAGAGAAAGATGATTCACTATGGCTAGAAGAAGAGAACCATCAACTTTGGGAAATGACCTCTCAAGATAGTAAACATAATGTCATGCACTATGGGGTAGAATTGTTGGGGCTACACAATTTATTCATCTTGGTCATATGCAATAGTATAAGAACATGGCTGAATTCATGCATGTTCATCACCTGCAAAACCTACAATGGGAAAAGTGTGGTGGATTATATCATTTTCTTGCATAATTATACTTCAAAGCTAATGGAGCTAGTGGTTGGAAAGTGTTCAATAGAGTTGAAATCAATCATAATCCAATATTTGTAAAACTTGACATTCACATATAAAGGTGTAAGAATTGGCTATGAAGGTAGCCACCCAAGATCTAGAGGCCTAATAGAAAGCACAAGCATAAAAGAGATAGAAGCAATATGACAAGAATAAACTGTATTCTACCAATGATGCAAATAGAATACAATATGCTATGCAAAAGTACATAGGAGACCCCTTGGTTATATAACCAATGTGAGAACATAGAAGGGCATAAGATTATGACAAGTGTCATAATCTTATGACATGAGACAACTATGAAAACCTATCACTCCACCTAAAGTGGAAAAGTGATAATGTGATAATCACCACAAAAGGTGGATCACCCACAAAAGGTGGAGAGATAATCACATGATGTGTCCACAAAAGGTGGAAGTGATAAAGTAATGACATGTCAAGTCCACCAAAAGTGGAAATTCTCCAACTACCTCCTATGTGGTCCCTAAGTAAACTTAACTAAGGTGTAATAATGACCTAGGACAAGGTACAACACTTTTAATTACACCAACACCCCCCTTAAGTGCAACTTAGGGAGAATGTACACAAAAGTAAACAATCCAAGATGGGTCCTAACTACTAGGCCATGTTAGGTACCCATGTACAAATGCAATGCAATCTCTCATAAACCAGAGAAAAGGAGGAAATCACGTGGGAAAAAACTCCCCCCCAAAAGAGAGATGAAACAAAACAAAGAACTGCACTCAAAAAGATGAGAAGGAAAAACCTCGAGTGAGGAAAAATCCCCCCCCTCCCTAAAAAGAAAAAGAGAATGAAGAAGTCAAGTGACCTCCTTAGATGAAACATCCCACACACCCAAGAGAGCTCACAAATGATGATATATACTCTCAGTGAAGGGTTTGGTGAAGATATCTGCAACCTGCTCTGCTGTAGGACAATACTGCAAATCAATGACCTGCTCTTGTATCAGCTCTCGAATGTAGTGCATATGAATCTCAATGTGTTTGGTCTCTGATGGTGAACCAGATTCTTCGAGATCTGAATGGCACTCTGATTGTCACAATGAATGACTGTAGGACATGGAATAGTGAAGCCAAACTCAGTGAGAATATTCTAAAGCCAAATAGCCTTAGTAGCGGCATTAATAGCCCCTCGATACTCAGCCTCAGTCGAAGAAAGAGCAATAGCATGTTGTTTCTTACTCTGCCAATAAATGGGGCCAGAACCAAGATGAAAGTTGTAGCCAGAAGTGGACTTACGATCATCAAGATCACTAGCCCAATCAAAATCTATATATCTCACCATGGTAAGTCCTATACCTGCTGCATAGTGAATCCCATGACGATGTGTACCAGGCTGTATGTAATGAAACATGCATTTGGCAGCTTTCCAATGAAGCTCATGTGGTTCCTGCATAAAGCGTGAAACCATGCCAACTGCAAAGGAGATATTAGGGCATGTGTGAGTCAAGTAGATGAGACTCCCAACAAGCTGATGATACAAAGTGGCATCGACAAGTGGAGTAGAACACTTAGCCTCAAGCTTGACTCTTGAAAGAAAGGGAGTTGGGGCAGGCTTACAATCAGCCATGTGAAATCGAGCTAGAAGATCAAGAGCATACTTGGGCTAAGAAAGAGAGATCCTAGAAGCTGACTGAGTGATCTCAATCCCAAGAAAATAGTGCAAAAGGCCCAAGTCAGTCATAGAAAATCTATCCTGCAAAGCAGATTTGACACTGCCAATGATGGATGAGGTACTCCCTGTAATGATCAAGTCATCAACATAGAGAAAAAGTAGCAAATGAGAATCATCTTGTCGCAAAATGTAGACATTCGGATCTGAATGACACCTCATGAATTCTACTGAGAGAAGAAAGGAATCCATCTTGGCATACCAAGCCCTAGGGGCTTGTTTGAGGCCATATATAGACTTCCTCAATTTGCAAACCAAAGAAGAATCCTGTATGAATCCCTATGGCTGCTCCATGTAAATCTCCTCATGAAGATCCCCGTGAAGAAATGCACTCTTCACATCCATTTGATGTACAACCCAACCATGGGCTCCAACAATAGAAAGTGTCAAGCGAATGGAGTTCATCTTAGCAACGAGTGCAAAGGTCTTTGTATAATCAACACCTGGACCCTATGAGAAACCTTTTGCCACAAGTCGAGCCTTGTATTTATCCACACTTCCATCTACTGCATACTTAGTCTGATAGATTCACTAACAGTGAACCATCTTTCGCCCCTTAGGAAGAGGAACCAAATCCCATGTGTGATTCCTTATCAAGGAACTATACTCTTCCTCCATTGCTAAATCCCATTCAGGAACTCCTGATGCTTCCTTGAAGGATTGTGGATCTGAAGCACTAGCAATATAAGCATGTGGAAAATCCTGATGTTGTGACCGAGTCCTTCGAGTATCTGAAGGATCCCCAACAAGAGAATCTACTGACTCAAGAATCTGTTGAGCCCAACGAGGTCTAGTAGGAGATGAAGGATGAGGCTCCTCAACTGCAAGTGGACCTTGGAAGGTGTGATCCTGCGAGTCAGAGTTGAGGGAGAATCATCACCTAAGTCACTATCATCACTTTCCACGATGGAGGAAGGAAGAGGAGGATTAGAGGCCAAGCTAGGAGAGCTTTCCTCAAAGTGAACACTCCTCTCAATGAATAACTCATGTGTCTCTGGATCCAAAAGTCTATATGCCTTAACACCTTCAGGATATCCAACAAAGATGCAAGGCCTACTCTGTGGTTCCAATGCCTTGCACTTCTCTGGAGGTATGCGTGCCCAAGCTAGACAACCAAAAACTCTAAAGTGTCTCACAACCGGTTTTCTACCACACCAAGCCTCAAAAGGAGTCATACCCTTCAAAGCCTTATGGGGAACCCGATTTTGGATGTGAGTGGCACAACTGATAGCTTCTGCCCAAAATTGAGGACCAAGAGAACGAGCATGAATCATGCAGCTAGCCATCTCTTTAAGGGTTCTATTCTTTCTTTCAACTACACCATTCTATTGTGGAGTGTATGCAACTGAATGTTGAAGATCAATCCCCTCAAGAGTACAAAATTCCTCAAGTCTATTGTTCACATATTCCCTTCCATTGTCTGTGCGGAGAATCATGACTTGCTTCCTTGATTGCTTCTCAACATGAGCCTTGAAGGCTAGAAATCTGTCAAAAACTTCACTCTTGTGAACAAGAAAGTAGACCCATGTGAAGCGGGAGTAGTCATCAATGAAGGTGAGGACATAGCGGGTCTTGCTAAATGATGGCACTGGAAATGGACCTGCTACATCACTGTGAACCAATTGAAGAACTTCCAAAGCTCTCCAATCTTCTGGATGCTTACCCAAAGAACAACCTGAACATACACCTTCAGAAAAGCTGATTTGAGAGAGTCATGTAACCATGTCTTTGGAGCTAAGTTGTTGAAGATAGCGGTAATTGAGATGTCCAAACTGCTCATGCCATAGCTTACTTTCTAAATTTGAATGAGTGAGCAAGGTTGTAGAAGGAGACTTAGGCACAAAGAGGGAGAATGAGTAAAGCTGTGTGTTGTGATTGGCTTGTCCCACTGCAACCAAGGCATCATCCTTAAGTTCTTTGACCACAACTGAATCTGGTAGAAACTCAACTTTCTTGCTATCTCCATAGTGAGTGATTTGGTAGATTGAAAGAAGATTTTCACTCAAGGTAGGAACATAGAGAACATTCTCAAATGTTCCATTATCCATGGCAACCGAAATTTTGCCTTCAACTTTCACTTGAGTATCATCTCCTATGAAGATGTGAGGTACCTTAGATGGCTCCAAAGAAGAAAACTGCTCCCTTGTAGAACCCATGTGATGAGTGGCACCCGAGTCAAGTATCCATTGCTGTGAAGAACCTGAAGTAGCCACAAATGCTTTCCCTTTTCCTTTTGATTGTGAGGAAGTGGAAGGAGATGAATCCTTCTTGTAGGTGGATATAAAATTGATGTTGTTCTTCTTGATGATTTTTTTCAACTCATCAATTTGCTTAGTGTGGCAATGATGCTCATCGTGACCAAATTTCTTGCAATATGAACAAGTTGGTCTCTCCTTCTTGCTTGAATTTCCCTTCTTGGGAGAAGATGAAGAATTCCCTTGTTTTGGAGAGGATGATTGTGCTTTATCTTGTTGTGTCTTTGGCTTAGATTGCTTTTGCTTCTTGTTGGAACCCTTTCCTTGAGTCCCTTGATTCCCTTGATTAGCCACCAAAGCTTTGGACTTTGAAGAATTGAGAATCCCCATACTTATCAACTTTGCTTGCTCTAACATCAACATTTTTGTGAATGCATCAAATGATGGCATAGTGAAAGAACTACCCACTGTCAAGCGATGGGTTTGGAAGCTAGAAACAAATGCTGCATATTCTGATGGAAGCTTTCCCAACAAATTGTAGACCAACTGTGCATCTTTTTTATCAATTCCACAATCCTTAAGTTGTGCTCTTAGCTCATTTTCCTTAGTGACATAGTCTTGGATTGTATCAAAATTCTTTGGATCTAACATTGTGAGATAATTGCCAAGCTGATAACCTCTAATCTCATCAACTTGGCCATACAATTTACCAAACTTTTCCCAAGCCTCTTTGATTGTTTTACACTTTTCAATTTGAAAGATGAGATCTTTTGATACATATTTCCTTAAAGTTCCAAGATCCATAGTATTTTTAGCGAGCCAATCCATATGAGCAATAGGATCAACTTTAGGATCAGATGGTGCAACAACAGTTCTATCAATATAATGAGTTAATCCTTTTTCCATTAACTTACTCCAAGCATCAATTTTCCAAGAAGCATAGTTATGTGGAGTTAACAAAGGAAACTTAGGAGAACCCATAGCAGAAAAATGAAAGAGAACAAGATAGAGCGAGAGGCACAATCACACAAGACACCCCCCCAAATTCACTCAATCAAAGAACCCCCCCAAAAAAAGATGATTTGGCACTTTATACTTAGTGCACGTACAATGGCCACTTGCAAGCCAAGCAAAGTGGGCTTTTGATTTTCAATGTTTTAGAACAGCCTTAAGTAGGCTACAGTAGACTCAAATGACTGATACAAAATACCAAACTAAGATCTTATCTTTACAAATGCCAAAAAGGGCCAAAATAGACCATATGCTGAAAGTACAATTTCTAATCACTACAAACTGATAGCACCACTATGAAGTTCAGAAAAAATTATGTATTTTAAAAAAAAGGCACCTAAAAAGGAGTTCGTATGAGGCTAAACGGAACCTCGGAAGTTGCAAAAATGGTGACTGGACAGGTACAGTTTGAAGAAACTGAAAATTCGGGAAAATCTGTCCACCAAAATCAAAAAATAATTGCACCACTATGAAGTACACAAAAAATTAGCCCAAATAAAAAAAAATTGCAATAAAAAGGCCCCAAAATGACCAAGATATGAGCCTCTGAAGTTGAACTGCAAAGTCAAAAGGCTAAATGGAGAGGGGTCTCCAAATTTTCAAAAAGTGGCTGACGCAGTGCTGACGTCAGCGAACCATGGCATTGAATTTGACACCCTGCGGCCCGTCAAAAAATAATATGCTCCTCAGGTACAAAATATTCTCTAGACTTCATGCTTAAACTTGACGGCCGTCGGCCCGTCACTCCGTAAAAACCTAGCTAGAATATTCTTTCCGTCTACGGAATCGATAACGGAGATTCTGGAATATTCCGATGCTGCCAATTTTTGAATTGTGTCGCTCGCCGATTAATGATTTTTTGTAGGATTTTTTTTCTGTTGCCGCCAATTACAATGACCTCGCCAGTTTTTAGGAAGTCCGGTCTTGCCGGTGGAGGGTTCGCGTGGGGACCGTGGGCCAGTGGCCTCCTGCCACATGGTGCTGTGGATTGCTTGTGGTATAGGAAGTACGATTCTGCAGACTGGTATAGTCTGCAGACTGTACAATTACTTTTTGATTTTTTGATTTTTTAAAACAAACTTTATCAATATACAAAAGAAAATTGCGAAATATTTAAAAATAAAGTTGAATTAAAATTATTTCGCAGAAAAGAAAATATATTTCTCTTTTTTAAAAAAAAAAAAAATTCGTACCGACGCAATAATGGCTGGGCCGTACGGCTCGACCAGCAATTTTTTTTCCTCGACGGACAACTTTGTCCAAATTCGACGATTTGGCAGTCGATTTAGGGGTTTTTGGCCCTTTTGAACACAATGGAAGTGTCCTTTTTTTTGAAATACTCTGAAGTGGTAGCTAGCTCCTGGATCTGGAAACCACCTCCAATCTTCAAACCTTTGTAGATTTGGCCTCCAATGTCCAACTGAGATGAAACAAAAGGAAAATCTGACTATCTCAGACACTGCAGACACAATGACGAGCTTAGATCTGATGCAACAAGATCCCAAAATACACCTGCAATACAAGGCCAAAAAAGGAACCCTTCTAGAATCTCTCCAAAAAACTAACTAAAAGCACTCTAATAGCTTTGATACCATGTAAGAATTGGCTATGAAAGTACCCACCCAAGATCTAGAGGCCTAATAGAAAGCACAAGCATAAGAGAGATAGAAGCAATATGACAAAAATAAATTGTATTCTGCCAATGATGCAAATAGAATACAATATGCTATGCAAAAGTACATAGGAGACACCTTGGTTACATAGCCAAGGTGAGAACATAGAAGGGCATAAGATTATGACAAGTGTCATAATCTTATGACATGAGACAACTATGAAAACCTATCACTCCACCTAAAGTGGAAAAGTGATATTGTGATAATCACCACAAAAAGTGGATCACCCACAAAAGGTGGAGAGATAATCACATGATGTGCCCACAAAAGGTGGAAGTGATAAAGTAATAACATGTCAAGTCAACCAAAAGTGGAAATTCTCCAACTACCTCCTATGTGGTCCCGAAGTAAACTTAACTAAGGTGTAATAATGATCTAGGACAAGGTACAACACTTTTAATTACACCAACAAAAGGAAAAAAGAGGAACAAATCCATCTTAGCAAAAATAAAGTACCTCCACAAAGTAGAATCCTCATGACTCAAGAAAATAAAAAAATCTTCAAGGTTGCCCTCAAATTTTTTTTAGGAAATATGAAAGAAATTCAACTTACATAGAAAATCACCTTATTAATAAGAATATGTTGATGCCCCTACTGCACAAAGCTTTGGGGACTGTAAGAGGGCTAGGCCCAAGAGAGGAAATACAAATACTTTTCCAATGAATCCTTGGTTCGATGACAAGTGCAAGATAACAAAAAGAAAGCCTCATGAGGATGGAATGACCATAGAAAATAAGAAAGTATATGAAAAGATGATATGGTATAAAAAATAAAAATATGTGAATATAAGAAAGGAGTTGATTACCCTTGGAAAACATAACCCCAAAATATTTTGGAAGGAGCCACAACAAAAAAAGAAACAAATGGAAAACAATATTACAAGCTTACAATGGCTAGACTATGCAAAGCTACTATATGCATGTGAACAAGGTAAACATAGACCTCCAGTAATCAACACAACCACTAAGCTTTTCACCTTTGAAGATATCAATCAGGGCATAAAAAGGTTGGCAGGAGGGAAAGTGTAGGATATTGATGGGTTGCAATTAGAACATTTAAAGTGGGGTATTGAGGTCCTTGCACCTTGTATCGGGTGCATTTTCAATAGGGTTATTTAAGAAGGCTTCCCAGAAGGATGGACAACTAGTGTTGTTATCCCCTTATACAAAAGTGGTGACACTAATAACCCATCAAACTACTGCACTATTATGATTAATCCTCTTATTGAAAAACTTTTTGGAAGCATGATTGGATGCAAAATTAGTAGTTGGGCTAAAAAAGAGGGAAAAAGAGTTGAGGGACAAGTTGACTTTAGACCAAAGCATTCCATTATTGAGCATGGTGTTATCCTTAGATTCTTGATTGAAAAAATATGGAACATTCAAGGTGATGAGGCTTTTAGTTGCTTTGTAGACTCTAAAAAAATCTTTGACACAGTACCACGGGGCAAGTTGTGGAATAGAATGGAGGAATTGGGAATTCCAAATGTGCTTAGAGTGGTTATTTATAGGCTCTACAGATTAGGTCATAGCTAAAATCAAAAGCAACGAAGGTATGCCAAAGTGCTTTGGCAATGACATTGGTGTGAAGCAAGCTTGCCCACTTTCCCCAAAATTATTTGGGCTTTGCATTGATAAGTTGGAAGAGTGGATAGAAAAGGTTGGTGGCAAGGGCATTCAATTGGCCAAGTTCATAATAAAATTACTCTTATATGCAAATGATCTCATATTAATTGCTAAAACAACACATAATCTAAGAAAACATTTGAAGGTTCTTGAAATGTTTTCTCAAGAAGTCAGGATGCAAGTGAACACTAGCAAAACCAAAATAATGATCTTCTCGCTATGAAGGAAAAAACAACAAATTAACTTTTTCTTTGAAGACAAATCACTAGAAATAGTGGATGAATACGAGTATCTTGGGCTTGATTTCTACAACAAACTTAGTTGGGAAACATGTAGAGCAAAAATAATTCAAGGAGGTTGGAAAGTGTTATACTCTCTACAAAATAGTTGTAGAAATGTAGAATTATGGAATTGGAAAACCAAGAGAATGCTTTTTTGCTTACTTGTTATTCCAGTGATTCTTTATGGGTGTGAAATTTGGGGCAGCAACATGTCAGATCAAAACTAGAGACAAGTAGAAAGAATACAAAAACATCTAATTATAAGTAGCCTTAAACTCAAGAATGCAATGCCTTATGAGATTTTATTGGCTGAGACAAGTACCTTCCCCTTGGAAGCTTTGACAATGGTCTGGTTATTAAGTTACCTATAAAAGGTCCAAAATATGGAGAACCATTCAGTCTAAGCTAATTATGGAGGAAGATTTAACTAGAAGAAATAACACATGGATGAAACAAAATAACAAATGGATGAAAAAGTGGGATGTGGATATGCATGAATGTCCAAACACAAATGAAGAAATATAAAAATATGTAAGAGAAAATTTTAAAAATGCTATATGGACAAAACAAATAGAGCAAAAAACAAACTTACTCTATCAAAGAATTTAACCCCAACAAAGACCATGAAGGAAAAGCCTATATAGGAGCAAGTATTAAATGGAAAGAAAAAATATTGATAGCTCAATTATGAACTAGTTCGCATCATCTTAGATGTGAAATAGATAGATGGATAGTACCTAAAAAGGAGTGGGAAAAGAAATACCGATTTTGTAACAAGGGAATGGTGGAGACTGAATGACACTTCGTCATGGAGTGCTCGTGTATAAAGACATCCGGGGGTCAGCTATGAAGACACCGTACAAGTTGGTAATATAAGTACCTTATTTGAAGAGACAAGGTTGTTCAAAACTTCAAACTTCATCATAAAAATCCACTGTAAAAGGATTAATCTCGAACAAAATTTACAAACTATTTAAGACTTTTCTGTTGGTGGTCCATGTGCGGACCTTAATTCCATAAACTTGTTTGACCTCGTGAACTATTTCATTCCATTTCTTAAACTGTTCGATCCTCGACTATTCTTCACAGCCCAGCGAGCGATTTGCCACGCAGGCCTCTTGGGTGAATTCTGACGTAGGCTTTGGGTATTATTTATGGAGGCTTCTATACCTCTTTCATATTTCTTGCACGTGGGGGAATAACCCATGTCCTCTCCTTTCCCGTGCGGCTTTTTGTTTTTGTTCTCTGCTGTGTAGCTTCCACTCTTCTGCTCCATATGTTCACACACACCACTCCCAAATTCCGAAAGCCCTGCCTAAATCTCTTCTTATACATTTATTATTCCCAACGGTCAGCCAACGTATTCAACTTTAAAATTAAAATACATTAAACATGTCAAAAATTTGTTGGTGGGATCTTGAAAAGCCTTTTCTTTCTACTACTTTAATGTTTCTAATTATTGAGAGAGATGGAATTCCAAGAGGGAAAAGTTATGTAATAATTGGTAGAACAGATCTCATACACTTCCAATTGATGTCTTCCATTGTGATAAACTTCTGAAAATTCTTGTTCAGCAGTTCGAAAGGCCCCACCTTATCACTGCAACTACTTATTACAACACACACCAAGTATTGCCTGAAATTGCGGTTTTGTAGAATAGTGCTTCTCCCTCCCTTTATGGGGTCCTCTAGAATGACGCGCCATATTCTTTACTCTGCATAAACCCACAGCCTTATAACTAGCACTTGCACCAAAGGGGTGGGTGCAAGGGTTATGCTGATAGAATACTATATAAAAGTAAGCATGGTAAGGAAATGTAGTTTTTAATATACAAAATTCTTTGCAAAATTTACAAAATATTTGTAATACATATTTGGTGCAAGAAAAATGGTACTTTAATACTTTATAATAAGATAAAACAAACAATTTATTTGTTGTCCAATGTAAATTTCTAGATTTTTAATTTTATTGATCAAGGCACTTTTATTAACCAGGTGTGAGGCTGAATAAAATTAGTAACCCGACACTGAATAACTTAGAATCAAATTGTAAGTTAGAATTCCTACAACCACCACGACTTTGTTGAGAAGATAAGTGTGCACAAACCAACCCCTTATCAAAAGCTCAAACAATTGAAACATAATATTATTGAAGAAATGAATTTTATTATTTAAGAATTTCATATATTCAAAGAAAATGAGGATTGCATAAGCATAACAAGATGGTTATGAAGAAAATCTTCCCTATAAGGCCATGAAAGATAATGTATGGATTATACCTCAAGCTTTGCAATGACTCAACATTATTGACAAACTAGGAAGCTTGGCTTAGATGAAGAGAGCTACTTCTTGTCTTTTGCAGTTTTATTAGATGAGTACAACAATATACTTACATGTTCCACATCAAAGAAAGGATTTATTAGATGCTACGTGTGGCTGATCTTAATTCCTTCTAAGGATAGTTTCCTTGTTTAGTTAAATCTAGCCACTACCCTTTTCAATCATCTCCCTCTCTTTACCACTTGTATCCTTTCTTTTCGACAACCCAATCCAAGTTCCCTTCCTTTCAATCTTAACATCTCCCTTCTTCTTAATCAAAACCATGCTGAAACCCTCATCACTATCTATAATGAATATCCCCATCCATGCACTAATGGGAGTTGGATCCTTTGTGGACAATATTCCCTTACATGTACTATTTTTCTTTATTCTTATGGTCATAATCTTGTATGAAAAAGGAATAGGCCTAAATACACTCTTCAAGTTTAGCTTGAAAAATGTATAGCAAGGAATGTGCAACTTTATTCACTCTAATGAAAGCTTTGCTTTTCCTAATACTTCAAGAGGCAACCTGCCCTCTAGTCTATCAAGCACAATGTCCCAAATGTTTGTCTAGCACAAATCTTAGTACACCAATTTTGGTCATGGCCTCCTCCCCAACTTCAATTACATTATTATTTCTTTGATATCAAAGGGCAAGTGCACCATAGAAGTTGAAAATATGGTAATATAACTATTTTGTAAAAGGACAATTGAAAATGTATACAACAGTAGACTGCACCATCACCAACCGAGATGCTTAAGATACATAAAACATGATATTATGAGTTATGCCCTACTTTATTTCAACACACATCACAACAATAGATTTGCAGTATGTTTCAGTTTATCTTTAATATGATTTTTTGCTGAATCTATTCAGTGCTTTGTTTTGCAATACATAATGAATCAAAATCCACAATTTCAGGGATGTGTAAATGGTTCCATGATTATTGGATCATATCAAGCAATGTGTAAACGGTTCCATGATTAAATCGTTCCATAGAAAGTGTAACTTCCTTTCCACCATCAAAGTACTTTATATGATCAGTAGCCCAAGTAGGGACATAGTTATTTTGAAATGGCACATCTATGGGTCTATGTGGTGAGGCAACCATGGTAGTAAGCACCACCACTGCTAAGAGAAGTAGCCATATTTTGAACAACATCTTCACCAGAGCCCCCTCACTCTATCTAACAAACCTATAAAACAAAAATCACAATGCTATAGTGAATGTAAAACCAACAACAGAATAATTGATTTAATTTCTTTCTTATTTTTCTAAAGCTCCTATATAAAATGATATTCTTCTATAGTGCAAACCACACAACAGCAATGTAAGAGAAATAAAAAGGTATACATTGCTCTTAACTTCTAGAATCATTGATGGATTTTATAGGTGCTCTAACAATGTTAATGAAACAAAAAATTGAATGCATAAATACAATTTAGCTCCCTTTGCTGGATTTTTCAATAGCCTGATATGATAAACTTCTTGTCCCTACCATCTATAATCATTTCTGATATTAAAACAGAGATTGAATATAACATCCTACTTGCTCAACAATTATTTTTAATAATCTACAGCGGCTTTAGAATAGTTTCCTATTTGTTTAGAGTCATGAAAGCTCAGAGGGCTATATATAAGATCCCTAATCTTTGAAACATTTCTGCCTTTTTTGCTCCAAGCATCATATAATTTATCATCAACCTCTCCAAAGCGCATTAAAACTTCAACATCAACACATTCTTTCTCCCAAGCCCATCAAGCTGTCAGCCCTTGCACATTAAGAAAATATTGAAAAAGTAGACAAGAATGATCGACTTAGTATTTCATTCATAACTATTAATTCATAGCCATCAATGCTACCTACACCAGTTTTCCCTCCTCCTCCAAAACCTTCATGCTCCTAAATTTTTTTAAAAAAAGATTGCAATGATAATATCACCAAATTTTAAGAATCCCATTCATTAATTCCAATATGCCATCACAACATACCCTAACATGAAAGCAAGTCCTATCCACTAAGGAAGGCCAACTGCCCTCTAGTGACAACAATTGATGACAATCGCAGAAGAAAAAGGGGAAAAGCAATGAAGATTAAGACTGAGTAGGTATTCAGGAAGCTCATATACCGTTGAGAAAGTAAAAAAAAGACCTTCAGATGGAAATAGTGAAGTAGGTCACAAGAACTGTTGGAGAGCAATTAAAAGAATGAAATACTTAGGAATCCACAAGGAGTGAAAGGCCCTTTTGTAATAGGTGATGAGGAATAAAACATTAAAAATAAAGGTTGGTACCATGGGCAAATCAACACCAGCACATGCATTCTTGGAATGGTCTTTTCAGTCCTGCAAACATACAACTAAAATCTTAAAGACTATCTTTCTCAATGTTGGACTTGCTGGCCTTCTGATGCTGACCTTCCCCTGACCTTTTATGATGTGTGCCAAAGTATCAAACCTTCTAGTGTGCTTCTGAAATGTTCGAGCATACACACCCTCTTCATTCTTCATTTGAAGCTCGTAAGGCTGAATTCCACAAAACATAGGAATGATGGGAGCCCCTGTTTTGAGGATGAGGTGGAGCTCCTTCAAGCACCAAACCGACTGTACATAATTGGGAGAAAATATGACAGTATGAACAGAGGCTGAGTGAATGGCTTCTTCTATTGCTTGAGGCACGTTTTACCCAGCTTGGATTGAGTTCTTGTCGAAAAACACCTTGAATCCTTTATTTTCGAGAGATTATGAAAGATGAGGCTGGCTATACTTTCCTTCACATCTGGTCCTCTATGGTTAAGAAATACATCATATCCTGTCTTGGTGGGAAGCAGTGATTAATGCACAGATGATTGATTGACTCTAATGCAGACCCAGGGGTGGAGAGGCTCAATCTATCATTCAAAGTGAACAAACACAAATAATAGGACTTGCTTCAATTCAATCCCTTCAAGCCGTTTCCAACACCCACGCTAGGCTTCTAGCCTTCACAACACCACCTATGAATGGAATCATTTGAAGAAAGCCATACCAAGGCCTGATGGCAATTGAAATAGAGTTCTTAGAGGACCTACACAACTGTCCCCAAAGATCACCAGTGATTTCTTTGCAAGTTTGTGGACTTTCAGCATAACACCCCTGTCCTAGGGCTAGTAGATTAGTCCTATTTTACAAAGAAAGTACTTATCAAACACTTGGCTTCAACATAAACTCTTTTGACAGAGTTTGGATACCTCTCAAAACCTCAGATTCTTTGACTTGTTCTCAGATTTAAAGTCTCTAACCGGGTGAACCATGAAACCCTCTATTTGTATACAACCAACCTAGGGTTTACTGAAACTCGCCTTTCCAAGACTTCCTAGACTCAGCCACTTTCTAAAACACATTCCTACAAGTCTGCATAGACTCTTTGGACCCTCACAAATTCAGTCCCATTAGCATTTCTTTGAAAACTATCTTAGAACCATCATATCTTCAAGGAAAATAGCCCTGTCAGCCCTAGGGCATCACTTTAGTACCACATTCCTTCATCCTTTTACTCACTAAAGCATTAAATCACCTAATTTAACATTCCAAAGGCCAATCCACTGAGCAACAGGATCAATATAGTAAGTGGATTGGCTAATTTTTCATATTCTTACCCTCAAAACACTTGACACAGGAAAACGGGGCTGTCACTGTGTTTTATTAATTTCTCACTCAAATCAATGAATTCAAACTTAAATTCAAATTGAAATGCAAGTAAACAAGTGTAACTTCAAGCATTGATGGTTTCAGACCATAACAAGCCTGTACGGGTCCGTACAGCACCAAGATTCTTAAAAATAATAGTGAAATAACAGAAAAATGGCATAGTGAACGTGGAATTTGTATTTTTCAATGTATTACAACCTTCTCCAACCCTTGATTCGGGCCTTGTAAGGATTTTTAAAGCATTTCATCCTAAAACTACCTTCAACCACGGAGCACAACTAATCCTTTCAACTAATTAACACTTAAATTGCAAGTTTTGCCAAGGTTACACTTAACAACATTTTGTAACTCTTGCATTATTCTACCTAATTGACCTTTAAGACCTAGAACACCCTTAAACATCTATTATGTGGCCTATTAGACCTTATTCATGACCTTATACAAGAAAACATGAATAAATTTCACTTTTACCCATCTTGACATGGGTTGACAACCTCTACATCTTTTCAAGATTTGTCATATTTTGCAACTTCCTCATTGCATAATGATTAAAAGACCTTCAAATCACTTGTTGAACCTTCAAACACTCTTTTCCCTTTCATTCCAAGGTGTAGATGCCCCTGCACCATTCCTGTCACATCTGCTCCTCCATGTTTAAGAAACACGCCAGTCTTGGTGAGAATCCTTGAAGAATGAACAAAAGATTGATTGATTCCCATCGCATCTACTCCTTGATGGTGAAGCAATGCATCATATACAGTCTTGGAGTGAAGCCATGAGTGATGCACAAAGAATCGATTGTTTCTCATAACATTTGCTCTTCGGTGGCTAAGATATCTAGTGTTAGTGCATAGAGGAGATAGTGGGCGATGAAGGGTGGAGATAAGTTCAAATCAGATCACAGGCGGTGGAGAAATCTGATTGCAGGTAGTGGAGTAATTGCAGATTTGATGGAGATTGTAAGTCACCTACAAAATTTAAAGCTCACCTCACCGGACAGATTCAACTTCTCATTTCACTAAAACCATTACTGATTTTGTGGGAAATTATCGTAGTTTTCCCCGATGAGACAGGTTTCCGACACAAAGCTCCTACAATATATATCCTATCGGCTAAAAATGCAAACTTTGTTTATTCATTCACTTTTATTTCCTTTCATTTTAATAAAGGGGTCTAGAGGAAAATAAGCCTTTCTCAACTTTAATTTGTGCTAATCTAATAATCCAATAAGATGCATGTTAAGTTAATAAAGAGGAATATTAAATATATTATGTTAATGTAATTCAAATTAGATGCTAAAGTATAGAAATTAAATTCAGAGAAGAGGTATTTAGTTATCTCATTGAAAAATGAATGTTTTTGGTGAAGATTGTGAAATCTTATTTATTATAGTCTTGCAAATATGTGCTCTCATTTGAATCTTGTCACGAGAGCTTGAGTATATAGACTAGGGTCAAATTTATGTCTATGAACATGTCTTGCACTTGTAAAAATGATCTAACAGTATGTGTATTTTTGTCGTGGTATTTACTTGATTGATCTTTATTTGCTCGACCTTTTATGTTGATCTAAAAATTGATGGTATTTAAAGGTACCTTTTAAAGGGCTACTATTATGTTTTAAGGGGACATGTTCACCTAGGTTTTAACCCTTTGAAACGTGTCTAAAAAATTGAAGATAATAAATCTCAACCATGCAAATGTTTCTATAATGAATCTGTAGATCAATATTTGTTATAATAGAGCACTTGATTGAAACATTTCCTTCCTTAAAAGGAAATGATATTACTTAGAATTATTAGAGAGAAAATGATGTTTCGAAATGAGATGTGAAGGGAATGCAATCAAATGTCCTTACATACAAGAACATAGCAATAAATCATGCAAATGTCTTTCAAGCATGCAATTTGTGGGAAAAAATTGGGTGGTAGTTGATGAAAATTTAAATTTAAAATTTTAAAACTTTAAGAATCAATGTGATTGTAGGGTTGAACCTTTGACAATAGAAATGACCTACGACATAAAAAGGTTCAGATTAATATATACAACAAATATATACCCTATATGCATACACAAATTTGTGTAATTACTATGTGAATTGAGGGAATATATAGAAGTTTGTGCATATGTAGATAGATTAAGGGATAAATGTACATAGAGATGTGTGTGAGGGATGAGTAAAAGCATAGGGGAAGAATCCATTTTTTTACAAAATTATGCCATTTGATATGTAAATATATTAAACAACTCTCTCAAAGTTGGAACACATTAAATGGGATACGACATGCGTACATGTGGATATGACTTACATTTTGCCCCCACTTTAGATGCATGTGAATCCTAAAATGATTATGTACCTCAAAGTATATAGCATTCACAAACATGCATGTAAAGTAAATATTTAGACATTGAAGAATATAATGAGGGTCCATATAATATAATAGACCCTATTGAATGTGATCATGTAGTTTTATCCTTCGGGATGTGCTCTCCTTGAGAAGATGAAAATAGAGGAAATATATGTTATGTGTAGCTTTTGTGATGCAAGTAAGAACAATTGCAATTTGAATCTCATAGTCAACAATCATAAGAGAGAGAATCATGGATTAGGGTTAGAGATATTTTTCGTTTATGGAAAGAGGTAATTCTCTACCTCACTTGGTAGTCATTGGGTGATAGGGCGAATGGGGTGTTGGCATGTCATATGCTAGTGATGAGTTTATAGGTGCCTATAACTATTTGCAAAACATAACATGTGATTGTTAGTGATACAATATCCCCTACATTTGGTTGCATTTGTAGGATACAAGGAATTGAAGGAGAATGAAAAATAATACATGAAAGTAAGTGTAAGCTGAAAATTTAATCATGCAAATCATATAAAGTAATAGTTGTAAATGAATGAGTTATGTATCGATCAAATAAAGTATGTTGAATGATAGTTGTGGGAAGCACATGGGTTGGAGATGTCATCAAGGAATAATGTGTACCCCAACATGCATAGATACAATTGTTGATGTGACCTTTAGTAGTTACAAAGACTTGTGTTAGCATATAGGACACTACAAAAGGCATGTGCCCCCAACATAGTAGCACAAACAAGAAAAGGAAGCTGATAGGCCCCTAATGGGAATGAAAATATTGATACATGGCATAACATGTAGTTGGTAATACAAGGAAGGTTCATAGGTAGTACCTGTAATATATTAAGGATCTCAATACATGGTATAAAATATAATTAATATGGTAGGGAAGGCTTGTAATTTCCCTAGTGTAACTCTTAGAACATGATTAGTCATGCAAATACATGTGTAAAGTGTAAGAATGAGAAGGCAATGTTAAGATAATTGATGCCACATGGGAAAGATAATGCTACGAGGTGCAAAGAGATGTGGAATGGGGGAATGCATGATTCCCCTAAAGTAAGATATTACAATAAATGACATAATGTATAAGGTAGAAAGCATGATGCCCCTAAATGTAAAGATCTATCAATGAAAGCATAGTGTGTAAAGGGAAAAAATAATACCCCTCCAAATGTAAATATATGGCAATGAAGGCATATGATCTAAAAGAGGAAGGCACAATGCACCTAAGTTTTGTTAGTTAGAAAGGGTAGGTGTATATGTGGAAGAAGTAATTATATTTTCAAATTTTTAGTTTTCTTGGTAAATTTTGAATTTTGGGTAATTTAGGTTTGGGGGCATAGCCTTTGTCATCCCTTTTACCATAAGGGGTTGCCTTTTTCAGTACAGCAAGTCATCTAAGTGAGGATGATTCAAGGATCACTTATGTGACTTGTCATCTCTTTGATAAGAGGTGATTTTGTAATGTGTGTTTTTTAATTCTTTTTCATCATTTAGAGTTTTCTTTATTTTTTTGATATTTTCGATTTTTAAAAAAATTGTAGTTACAATAGCAATAAATAAAATAAATATAATTTAAAAAATAAATTCTAAATTAAAATAAAATAAAATATTGGAAAATAATTTAGAATTAAAATAAAATAATGTATTGGGAAAAACAAAAAGATCAGGCTCAGATCCACAGCATCAGCCTACGTAAAGTCTGATTCTTGGAGTGAACTAAAAAGGACGCTCGAAACGCCCTCTCTTATCATTTCCTCGTAGAATTCTGTATATTGTTTGCTTTTATCTCAGAGAGAACGAATAATGTGGAACTAAAAAGGTACAATCTCTTCTTGTATTTGGCAAACCTTCAGTTCATACTCCTTAAGTTATGAACCTTAGGGAGTTTTTTCTTTAGAAAGCATCTAATATCTACCAGGTCTTGAATTAAAGCCTATTGCTGCCGTGGAATTTAACTGATGGTAATGCTAAATAGTAGTTTTCACCTGTTCCGAACTCAGCAAATGTTCCCACAGAGTAAAATTTCTCATCTACCAGCATTTCTGAATTTTGTTTTACTTCATAAGAAACAAAAACAGTGGCGGAATGGGGTTATTGAAAATGCCTTGAAAAGTGTTGGAATAGATTTCAGGTTATTCTGTTCACAAGCTCTGAGATTTGAATGAATTTATGTTTGGTCCAGGGTGGAATCCATCATCAAAGAAATGGGATTGAAACAATTGCAAGGTAAATTCACCATCAGCAATTTTCCATTGCAGTGAATTGCTGGTGGTGAATTTTACTCGTGGTGAATTTTTTCATGGTGAATTGTTGACAGTGAATTTTCCGTGGCGGTGAATTGCTGGTGGTGAATTTTACTTGTGATGAATTTGTCATGACAGTGAATTTCCCAAATCAGTAAACTTTTACTGGATGAACCCCAATGTGCAGAATGGGAACTTTGTAACAGTCCTCCAAAATCAAACTTTTGTTAAATGGAGTTGTGAATATCCTGAACTAGAACTGCATTTAGATAAATATGTAGAACTAAAATAAATCAGAACTGTGTTTCTCTTTTATTCATCTCACTTTCTGAAATAAGTTTTTTTTTTTTCAAATCAAGTAACCAAACTGCTTTAAATTCATTTATTAACCTCCAATTAATCTATTCCTAACAACACTTACATAAGTGTTCTGTTCTGATGTGCTGTCTTTTATTACAATAGAAATCTTAAATGCAAATACTAAATCACTAAATATATGACTAGCATTTCTGTATATCTGACACTCTCTCCTAATTAAATATTTCTCAATCTGGCTCTAGTATATTGAATCGTTCTACTCAACCTTGTTTCTTGGTAGTGTCTTTGTCAATACACTTGCCATCATCATTTTAGTTGCACAGTACTGCATCTGTATTATGTGCTTGACTTTCCCATGACACTTTGAATGCTTTGTCATGACAATACAACTTTGGCTGTCACCCTTCAACACTGTTGGTTGGATTTGTCCAATCCCATCATCTTGGGGTAATCTTGTCAACCACATTGATTCCTTTATTGCTTGCTTGTATGCTTGAAAAAGAAACTATCAGTTGTTGCTTACTTCCCCATGGAACTGCAGCTCCACTAATAATAAAGTAGCATTATGAAGTTGATCTATTGCTATCAATATATCCCCTGCTCAATCTGCATCACAATAACTTGTAAGCTTCAAAGATTCTTCTTTTAACTCTTGCTGAAGGTAATTCTGTGCTCAGTTGTTGATTGAAGATATCTCAAAGTTCTTTTGACTGCTGTCTATTGCTTATAACAAGTGTAATATTAGGTCTACTAAACCCTTGCATACGTTAAATTTCCAACAATGTTCCAATATGAGGCTATAGTGATATACTCATAAAATCTGCCTCTTAATTGTGGCATTGTTTCATTTTTTTTAACTATAGGTTGTGAATACCAACCTACCATTGTTGTTGTAAACTTCTTATTCTTTTAACATATTCTTTTGAATGTGAATTTATTCAGATCATATATAAGATCTTCTTATTGATTAAGGAGAGGGTCAAAATCTTAATAGAAAAACAAAAATTATTAGAAACTTTGTGCATGAAGCTAGTTTAGTTCTTAAATTTTTGGTGTATGAGTGTCATGCATGAGTAAAAAATAGCATTAACCTTACTACCAATTTATAACTTCTCTTTTTCTATATTAAAATGAGGCAAAACTGGTCAGTTTTAAAGAATTTGTTTAGGGATTTTAAAGATGAAAACTTAGCATGCATGGAGCGGTGGCAATAAACTATTGCATAAAACAAATATGTGAAAAAACTTTAAAAATGCTATATGCATAAAACAAATAGGGTGAAAAAAAACTTCCTATATCAAGAAATTTAACCCTAGGGGGACTATGAAGAAAAAGCCTATATAAGAGTGAATATTAAATGGAAAGCAAAAATGTTGATAGCTCAATTATGAACTAGTTCACATCATCTTAGATGTGAAATGGACAAATAGATGGTACCTAAAGAGGAGTGGGAAAAAATAATGTCAATTTTGTAACAAGGGAATGATGGAGACAAAATGACACTTCCTCATGGAATGCTTAGTGTATAAAGACATCTGGGCCAACTATGGAGACACCTTACAAGTTGATAATGCAAGTACCTTGTTTGAGGAGGTAAGATTGAACAAAACAACAAACTTCAACATCAAAATCCATCATAAAAAGGTTGATCTCGAACGAAGTTTACAAACTATTTAAAACTTTTCTATTGGTAGTCCCTCTAATGAGATTGGATCCCATAAACTTCTTTGCCCTCCTAAACTTATAAAAATATTTGATTTCATTTCATTTCATAAACCGTTCACAGTCCATTGAGCGATTTGCCACCAAGCCTCTTGGGTGAATTTTGACGTAGGCTTTGGGTATTATTTATGGAGGCTTCTATACCTCTTCTTTATTTATTGCACGTGGGGGTCTTCCACCTTTGGGAATAACCCCTGTCCTCTCCTTTCCCATGCAGCTTTTTGTTTTTGTTCTCTGCTACGTGGCTTCCACTCTGCTGCTCCATATGTTCACACACCACTTCCAAATTCCAAAAATCCTGCCTAAATCTCTTGTTAATACATTTATTATTCCCAATGGTCAGCCAACGTATTCAACTTTAAAATTAAAATACATTAAACATGTCAAAAATTTGTTGGTGGGATCTTGAAAAGCCTTTTCTTTCTAGGTACTACTTTATGTTTCTCATTATTGAGAAAGTTGGAATTCCACCCGATAGAATATTTAGCCGATAGGCTATTTCTATTGTTGGAACTTTGAGACAAAACCTGTCTCACGCCTGAAACAGCTTTTAGCTGGCCGTGAAACAACTTTTATCTCGCCGTAAAACAGATTCCTGGTCGCCGTTAAAAAGTTTCACATTCTACAAAGTTCTCACATTCGTTGCCTCACGCCTGAAAACCAATTTTGACGTGCATTGGATATTTTATGCATATTTTTGTTGTAAAGGTCGCAGAAATCTTGTCTCGAGCTCAACAATCAGGCAGACATTTAATGACAGTCAGAGAATTAATTGCCACAAGACAATGGAGAGCACGCTGGCGTACCATCTGGCCAACAAGCTGTCGAGCACCATGCTTCCTAGCACGCTGCTCTACAACCTACTGATGGACGTGTCTACAGAAAACCCTAATGTATGCCATGTTATTCGAGCCGAAATTCGCGCCGTCACAGAGAGAGACCCGGCCTGCGTTTCCTATTTACACTGTGTGCTCAACTTCAAGGGTTTTTTGGGCTGTCTGGCGCACCGTTTGGCGCATCGCCTGTGGTCTCAGGGAAGATTCTTGGCCGCTCTGGCTATCCAGAGAAGGGTTTCTGAAGTGTTCGCCATGGACATTCATCCTGCTGCGAGGATTGGCGAGGGCCTGCTCTTCGACCATGGGACGGGGCTTGTTATCAGCGAGACCACTGTTATTGGCGACAAGGTCACCATTCTCCACCATATTACCCTTGGATGTACCAGCAAGCATGGCGGCAACAGGCATCCCAAAAGTGGAAACGAGGTTTCGATTCATAGCTTAATGTTTTAATTTATTAATATATATTATATTGTTTTATTGTTTAATAATAAATATATATCATATTGAGTAAATTAATAATATATATTTCATTGTTTAATGTTTTATTTTTCTAAAATAATAATTATAAATACATTAATAATTTAATTATTATAATTTAAATTTGAACTAAATTTTATGTTTCATTGTTTTATAATTTATAATTTCATTAATTTTAATATAATATTAATTATACATCAACGTACATTAATTTTTAATATTTTATAATTAATTTATATGTTTCATAATTTTACTAATTTCTAAAATAGTAAAATGTTAATTATAAATACATTAATTATTATAATGATATTAAATAAAAAAAATAGTTTAGATGTTATTAAATTATTAATTAGTTATTTAAATTTTAAATTTATAAGCTTGATTTGTTTTTCAAATTGCAAGCCTATGGCTACCATGGTAGCTAATATTGGTTTCATCGGCAAACTCTCATTCACTATTGACCCAGCTTCAGCACTATAGAAAAGTATAGTGAAGTATTAATGGGATTAGAGTGTAAATTAATAGTTGTACAATATTGGTTGTATTATATCAAAACAAACAAAGATTAAATTTGACAATAGTAAATAAACATTATGAAAAAGATAATGGTTGTATAAGCATGTGTTTGTAAAAATAAAGAAGTAAACGTACAATTTGTTCAATAGTTGGGTTGAATGCTGAAATTAACTTAAAACATATTGTATCATGAGTTGGTAGTGTTTTGTAAAAAACGGAAAAAGTATGGATTCAAACTTTTGACAACCCCTTAAATGCTTGACCAATCAATGCAAATATCAAGCAAAATGACGCCTTTTTCTCTATTATTTGAGCAAAACTTTTGCTATACTTGACAGCCTTTGGAGCATTCATTCTTGCGTAAAGCGGTAGAAAAAAAAAAAAAAGCCTTTTCTTTTGAAGGATTAAATCCTATGAAATTTCTACACTTGCTCAAATTTCTCAATTTTCTACCTAGAAAATCTCATTCTGGTTCAAAAAACTCTCTTTCCCAACGGTGACACAAAATATGCAAAATGTTACAATTTTCATTATCCCAAATATATACATAATTAGCCGATAGGCTATATATAGAGTGAACTTTCACTCAAAACCTGTCTCACGCCTGTATACAATCCTCTTCGTCGGAAAACAGCTCATGTCCGCCGAAATCTAATCATGTCAAAACAACTACCGTGAAGACTTCCGCCGAAATCTTTTTTCGCCGGATCCATGGCCCGCCGCCCATGCGCTTTTACAGGATCAGACAATTAATGAAAACAAGGCTTTTACGTACAACTGCACTGCAAACCATTTCAAAAGCAACGCGCTCACAGATAAACCCTTCCCCATGTAATCTCTTAGCTTTCCTCTCCAACATTAAATATATGAATGAGCTGTCAGCATGGAGCGCACAGTTTCAATTGAAGCATTAAAGAATTGCCTGGTGCAAACTTATCGTCACTTTATTGTACAGGACGAGACACATGGACTCCAAGCTCTCTAGAATGTACGTTGTTCTGTGGAAAATTTTTGCACCATACACATTCAGAAATAGGAGCTCCTTAAGTGAACGGTGAGCTTTTAACACGGTTTTTTATGTATAACCTCTAGCCTTGTATTCTTTAGAAGACGGGTATACTCCCCTTTGCTGCGATTGTCTGATTATTTTCAGACCGAGAGTCTTTCTAGCGTTTTCACTTGGCTTTGAGATAACACGTGCAAAAATTGAGATTAAGAAAATAGAGAAGGCGGCAGCCAAGCATGTGACCTTCTGCAAGCGGAGGAGGGGTTTGCTCAAGAAAGTGCAGGCTTTCTATTTTCTGTGAAGCGGATTATAGCCTCATCACATATTCTACATCTGGAAAGCTCTTCAAATTTGCAAATTCCAGGTATTCTTACTGTTATTTTACTGTTTGCTAGGAAAATAAATGAATTGATAAAATAAAAGACAATTTCAGGTACAAAAAATGAACTGGCTCTATATAGATTTTCCAAAAAAAGACAACTCACTGAAACCATGGCAAGTGACTTACCTTCTAGATTCTGCACAAATTGTGCACCTATGTATATGAATGAGTGCAAAACTGCATTTTGGGGAATATCTTATTTTCTACATCACTAGATAAACAACTTAAGCTTCTACGCCAAAATTTCATTTCCTCAGCCCTTTATTAGGTAATTCCAATTACTGATAGGACAACAATCATGAGATAAGATATTAGCCCATTTAAATTTCAGTTCCTTAACCCCCTACCATGTAGAACTCTCTTATTTCCACTGCGAACTTCCCCCAAGGCATGTAATGCCTCCCAGTCCTTTTCAGCTCCGTCTCATGACGAACAATTGACGGTTTCTTGATAGGTGCAGAAGCTGTCTCCTTGGGTGTGACAGGCATCCAGCCCTTCTGCGTGGCCTCTTTCAGAACGCCCTATAGAAACATGTCCTCCAAATCGTTTTCATTTAATGCCGACTTTGACCAAGCATCAAACAAGAACAAACATTTCACGAAAACGAAGTTTTTAAAACACCAGATTAGGAGTAGCACGAAGTCTATACTGTCCCATGATGGTTTCTCCATCTTGCCTTCACTCACACACAAAAACACCAGAAACTATAGGTAAATATAAGCTAAAAACCTACAACATACTGCAGAAGAACCGATTTTTTGTGTTGAATTATACAAAGATATTGGTGAAACAGGTGGCCTTTATATTGAAAGCTAGAAAACATTTGTGTGATGATAACTGAACCTGGAAGCCACCTGGAATGTGGTGCATAGAAAAAATAAATATAGGAAATCTCCTTACACTCAATTTTTTTCTTTTAAATGTTTCTCTAATGCGTGTCCTCCAACATGATTATTGAATAAAGCAATGCTATGGAAAGAAATCCCACTATTAGGAAGAAGAAAAAACCATGGCTAATTACAAGACAAGATAAAGCAATAAAGCAATGAAACACAAATATATTACCTTGAAATATTTAAAGAACACATTATTAATCAACTCAATACTTTCAATGTGTACAAATTTTATATATTAGGTTGGCTTTTATGTATATGGTTATAATTTGGTGTTTTGTGTGTTACTTAAGATCCTTTAACCTATTTGTTTTTGGACTCCGCTCTATGTAGTGCATTTAGTGTGTGGATGGCATGGTTAAATAATCCATTAAAAGTCAACGCTTGGAGATTTCCCCCATAAAATAAAATTATACACCGTATTTTTTTTTAAATTTTTTTTGAATGGAAATATTGTTTTCTTTTAAATTAACAGTCTGAACATTTTTAAGTTTTAAAAGTGATTGATGAATAGTCGTAATTCAACTTACCTTTTATAGCTATATCTAGAATGAAATCAATAAATGGCTTAAGGATAGATCCACCATTTTCCTTCGATCAATATTTAAGAATCAAAAATAATCCGTACACAATTATCAAAAAAAAGGAAGAGTGTCAACTACATCTTCTCTCATTATGATGAGTATAGGTACACAATGGAATTTCACCCTTCTCTGCATAAACTTTATTTGTTTTATTTTCCTTACCATCTTCATATTATACTCATTAATATTTGTACATTTACACACAACTTCATTGCATGTAGTTGGATGTTCTAAATTTGTATACTTCTGCATCAACTATGTTGATCATGCTACTGATCTATTATTTTCTAACCAACAACTACTTTCACTTTAAATGTGCCTTGTATCGTTTGGATAAAGTTAGCTTTGCATTTATGTTGTGAGTCTGCTAACTTTTTCATTGACTATGTAGGAAAATAAAAAAAGGAATGGAAAAAAAAGTATGTGATAGATCATTCCATACTAGCACACAGAATCATTGGATACAATATCATCACAATTGCAGTAGCTGCAAATCTTTCATTCAATTTTCAATCTCCAACTATGTCATGTACAAAAATCTTATAATTTTAGTGCTTTGCTGATGGCACTGATGCTTCTTTGGAACCTTAAGGCTTCACCAATTGCCTCACCGATTGTTCTTTTGACAGATAATACAATGCATGGAAGGCCCTAAACTCTAAATTTAAATTTACAAATTGTCATCCAAATTTTATGAAATTTCTTTTGAGAGATTCTTATTGCAACCTAAAAAAGTGTATAATGAGATTAGAACTCTTACACAAACAACTTCTCACAGAGGCACAAACACAATACAGACAAATTAATAATTAAAGCTTACAATAGATGATTCCTAACACCAAAGATTTATACACGCCTCCTGCTTCAACACAAAGGACATACATATCAGGAGAAGGTTAAAAGAATGCAAAAAATAGATGCTAGAAACAAATTGAAAATTTGAACAAGCAACACCATAGGCAAGCTGGTCTCACATGATAATGACTGTGTTATGGCATACCATTACGAAGTGGTAAATTTAAAACTGCAAAGAGAAATTGATAGTTTACATAAAAATTGTAAATTGTCATTTATGAAAAGACAGTCTCAAGCACAATCAAAGCCTTGATGCATTGTAATATAACACTGGCCATAACAAGCATGGGGCAGATGGTCTGCGAAAGATCTAGGCAAAAGCTGGGAAAATATAGTGTTGAGGATTGGAAAAGACAGCCCAAAGATAACATGGAAAAACTGAAGGACTAAAAGGCATGGTTTAGAACATGGAACTTTTGGATTGCATTGGCTAGAATTTTATTTGGAGCAAGCTCACCTCCAGGCAGGCCCTCATTTTCTAATATAAAGGAAGACAAATCTAAGGGGTTAGATGGATATGTGCAGTCTGTGCCTGCAGTTCTAATAGAGCTGCATACATAGCGACCCTCATACATTCCATAATTATTTTTCAATAATAAAGGAACTGCAAGTCCAGCAGGTGATGGTTGAGGGGTAAGGCAAAGCGACTGCCACAATGATGTATCAAGTTCAAACCAAGCTTGGTATGCTCATGCTCCCCATAGTAAAGCAAGCCATGCCCAGATGAGGCTAGATGTAAGTCAAATGAGAATTGCGGCACACTAGAAACACCTTAGAAGCACCTTCTAAGCTAAATTCTGCTCTAAGAATGATGGTACATTCGCTCATATTTAACTGACAACATGGCAACTCTTAACAATTTAACCTATCATAAAAATTAAAAAATACAATCAAAAGGAACCATAGTAGGTTTGCTCCCTCAAAAAGAAAAACCCAAACAAACACACCATAACTCCTTATTGCATCTATTGTAGAAAATGTACACAATCAAAATTAGTATGCAATTAGATGGGAGCTTAACTTGCTCTAGGAATAAATTTCAACGCTTCTAGCCTTACCTCATTATCATTCTACACTACATGATGCCATTAGCATATGCTATATATCCCTGGAATAGCTTCTATAACTATCCAACAAAACCTCTCTATCAAGTAATTAACATATAAATTATATCGACGCTTCAGTTAAATGATTGCTAAAATAATCAGTTTGTATCTGTAACTTAACAACTTTCGCATAATACTGTCAAATGGATCTAAAGATAATATAATATCAAATCAAAAAGTAGATTATATATCCTCTACCTTCTTTCTAGCATCATCTATACTTAGATTTCAACAGTAATAATATCAAGCCCCAGGCAATTCAGTTCAAATGTTGCAATACCAAAAATTAGAAATAAGCATTGAGCTAGTGACTCTTAATCAGCGAAGAGAACTCAGGAATCTTCCATTCCCTTTGGGATTTGTGTATTGTAATTGCCCAAATATATTTATCAATGAAAATTGTAACATATACTATATAATTCATACAAAATTGTATAGATTTTACACTATAGTTATTCTCCATGCTTACTATTGAACCCAACTATGTCTTAAGCTAATTTCAGCATTCAACCCAACTATTGAACAAATTGTACATTTACTTCTTTACTTTGACAAACAAATGGTTATACAACCATTATCTTTTTCATAATGTCTATTTAGTATTGTCAAATTTAATCTTTGCTTGTTCAGATATAATACAAACAATATTGTACAACTATTAATTTACACTCTAATCCCATTAATACTTCACTATACTTTTCTATCGGCGTACCCCTTGCACCCCCTCCGGTGCAAGTGCTAGTATATAATAATTGGTAGAACGGATCTCATACACTTCCAATTGATGTCTCCCATTGTGATAAACTTCTGAAAATTCTTGTTCAGCAGTTCGAAAGACCCCACCTTATCATTGCAACTACTAATTACAACACACCAAGTATTGCCTGAAATTGTGGTTTTGTAGAATGGTGCTTCTCCCTCCCTTTATAGGGCCTTCTAGAATTACGTGCCATATTCTTTACTCTGCATAACCCCACAGGCTCATAAAAATGCGAACTTTGTTTATTTATTCACTCTTATTTCCTTCATCTTTTATAAAAGGGTCTAGAGAAAAGAAGTCTTTCTTAACTTTAATTTGTGCTAATTAATAATCCAATAAGATGCATCTAAAGTTAATAATGAGGAATATTATAAATATATATATATTATGTTATTGTAATTTGAATTAGATGTTAAAGTATAGAAATTAAATTAAGAGAAGAGGTATTTAGTTTTATGATTGAAAAATGAATGTTTTTGCTGAAGATTATGAGATCTATTTATTATAGTCTTACAAACGTGTGCTTTCATTTGGATTTTGTCATGAGAGATTGAGTCTATGGACTAGGGTCAAATTTATGCCTATGAACATGTCTTACATTTGTAAAAATGATCGAAAAATATGTGCATTTTTGTCGTGGTATTCACTTGATTGATCTTTATTTGCTCGACCATTTATGTTGATCTAAAAATTGGTGGTATTTAAATGTACCTTTTAAAAGGCTACAATTATGTTTTAAGGGGACATGTTCACCTAGGTTTTGACCCTTTGAAACATGTCTAAAAAATTGAAGATAATAAATCTCAACCATGCAAATGTTCCTATAAAAATGTGTAGATTTATATTTGTTATAATAGAGCACCCGAGGAAACATTTCCTTAAAAGGAAATGATAATTCTTAGAATGATTAGAAAGGATAGGATGTTTTGAAATGAGATGTGAAGTGAATACAATCAAATATCTTTAAATACAAGAACATAGCAATAATTCATGCAAATGTGTGTCAAGCATGCACTTTGTGGGAAAGAATTGGGTGGTAGTTGATGAAAATTTAAATTTAAATTTTTAAAATTTTAAGGATCAATGTGATTGCAGGGTTGAGCCTTTGCTAATAGAAATGACCTATGACATAAAAAGGTTCAAATTAATATATACAACAAATATATACCTATATGCATACAAAAATTTGTGTAATTAGTGTGTGAATTGAGGGAATATATAGAAGTTTGTGCATATGTAGACAAATTAAGGGATAAATGTATACTTGGATGTGTGTGAAGGATGAGTAAAAGCATAGGGGAAGAATCCAAATTTTCACAAAATTATACCATTTGATATGTAAACATATTAAACAACTCTCTCAAAGTTGAAACACATTAAATGGGATATGACATGGGTACATGTGGATTTGATTATTACATTTTTCCCTCACTTTGAGATGCATGTGAATCCTAAAATGATTATGTACCTCAAAGTATATAGCATTCACAAACATGCATGTAAAGTAAATATTTAGACATTGAAGAATATAATAAGGGTCCATATAAAATAATGGACCCTATTGAATGTGATCATGTAGGTTTATCCTTCGGGATGTGCTCTCTATGAGAATGTGAAAATAGAGGAAATATATGCTATATGTAGCTTTTGTAATGCAAGTAGGAACAATTGTAATATGAATCTCATAGTCAATGATCATAAGAGAGAGAATTAGGGATTACAGATAGAGTTGTTTTTCCTATATGGAAAGAGGTAATTCTCTACCTCACTTGGTAGTCATTGGTGATAGGGTGCATGTGGTGTTGGCATGTCATATGCTAGTGATGAGTTTCTATAGGTTCCTATAACTATTTGCAAAATATAACATGTGATCTTTAGTAATAGAATATCCTCTACATTTGGTTGCATTTGTAGGATACAAGAAATTGAAGGAGAAGGAAAAATAATACATGAATGTAAGTGTAACCTAGAAATTTAAGCATGTAAATCATATAAAGTAATAGTTGTAAATGAATGGGGTATCTATCAATCAAAATAAAGTATGTTGAATGATAGTTTTGGGAAGCACATAGGTTGGATATGTCATCAAGGAATAGTGTGTACCCCAACATGCATAAATATGATTGTTGATGTGATCCTCAATAGTTAGAAATACTTGTGTTAGCATATAGGACACTATAAAAGGCATATGCCCCCAACATAATAGCACACATAAGAAAAGGAAGGTGATATGCTCCTAATGGGAATGAAAATATTGATACATGACATAGCATGCAGTTGATAGTGCAAGGAAGGTTCATATGTAGTGCCTCTAATGTATTAAGGATCTCAATACATGGTATAAAATATAATTAATAAGGTAGGGAAGGCTTGTAATGTCCCTAGTGTAACTCTCAGAACATGATTAATCATGCAAATACATGTTTAAAGTGTAAGCATGAGAAGGCAATGTTAAGGTAATTAATGCCACATGGGAAAGATAATGCTATAAGGTGTAAAGTGATGTGGAAAGGGGTAATGCATGATTCCCCTAAAGTAAGATATTACAATAGATGAAATAATGTATAAGGTAGAAATCATGATGCCCCTAAATGTAAAGATCTATCAATGAAAGCATAGTGTGTAAAGGGAAGAAAGAATGCCCCTCCAAATGTAAAGATATGGCAGTGAAGGCGTATGATGGAAAAGAGGAAGGCACCTAAGTTTTGTTAGTTAGAAAGGGTAGGTGTCTATGTGGGAGATGTAATTATATTTTCAAATTTTTAGTTTTCTTGCTAAATTTTGAATTTTGGGTAATCTAGGTTTGGGGGCATAGCCTTGGTCATCCCTTTTGCCATAAGGGGTTGCCTATTTTGGTACGACAAGCTATCTAAGTGAGGGTGACTCAAGGATCACTTATGTGACTTGTCATCTCTTTGATCAGAGGTAATTTTGTAACTTCTATTTTTTAATCATTTAGATTCGAGTTTTCCTTAATTTTTTATCTTTTCAATTTTTTTAAAAATATTACAATAGGAACAAGAAAAATAAAATGAAATATGTATAATTTTTAAAAATAATTCTAAATTAAAATTAAATAAAATATTGGAAAATAATTCTAAATTAGAATAAAATATTGGAAAAATAAATAAGACGGGGCTCAGAGCCACAGTATCAGCCGACATAAAGCCTGATTGTTGGAGTGAACTCTATTCCTCCTCATGCGTTTACTTTCCTCACCGCCCGCTCTTGTCATGTGCACATAGAATTCTGTATATTGTTTGCTTTTATCTAAGAGAGATCGAATAATGTGGGACTAAAAAGGTACAATCTCTTCTTGTATGTAGCTAACCTTCAGCTCATACTCTTTAAAGATAAACTGCCCATCTCATGAACCTTAGGGAGTTTTTTCTTTAGAAAGCATTTAATATCTACCAGATCTTGAATTAAAGCCTATTGCTGCCGTGGAATTCAACTGATAGTAATGCTAAATACTAGTCTTCACCTGTTCCGAACTCATTCAAATGTTCCCACAGAGTAAAATTTCTCATCTACCAGCATTTCTGAATTTTATTTTACTTCATAAAAACAAAAAAAACAGTGGCCGGAATGGGCTTATTGAAAATGCCTTGAAAAGTGTTGGAATAGATTTCAGGTTAGTCTTTCCACAAGCTCTTAGATTGGAATGAATTTATGTTTGGTTCAGGTTGGAATCCATCATCAAAGAAATGAGATTGAAACAATTGCAAATGAGTACCCATGTAAACCCTAAACCAGTAAGCTTTTCCTGTATGACCCCCAATGTGCCAAATTGGAACTTTGTACCAGGGTATTTATATCCCCCATTCCTCCAAAATCAGATGTTTGTTAAATGAAGTTGTGAATATCCTCAACTGGAACTGAATTTAGATAAATATGTAGAGCTAAAATAAATCAGAACTGTGTGTCTCTTTTATTTATCTCCTAACTGAAATAGGGATGCACCTTTTTTCTTTTCTTTTTGGCAAACCAAGTAATCAAACTGCCTTAACTTCATTCATTAACCTCCAATTAATCTATTCCTAACAACACCTACATAACTGTTCTGATGCTATCTTTAATTAAAACAGAAATCTTAAATGCAATACTAAATCACTAAATATATGGCTTCCATTTCTGTATATTGTATATCTGACACTCTCTCCTAATTAAATATTTCTCAATCAGACTGTAGTATATTGAATCGTTCTACTTAAGCTTGTTTCTTGGTAGTGTCTTTGTCAATGCACTTGCCATCATCATTTTAGTTGCACAGTACTTCATCTATATTATGTGTTTGACTTTCCCATGACATTTTGAATGCTTTGTCATGATAATATGACTTTGGCTGTAACACTTCAACACTGTTGGCTGGGTTTGTTCAATCCCAACGTCTTGCAATATTCTTCTTGACCACATTGATTTCTTTATTGTTTGTGTGGGCATATGGTAAATTCACTGCCAGCAATTTACCAACGGAAAATTCACCACCAAGAATTCACCGTGGGAAAATTCACCATCATGACAATTCACCGTGAGAAAAATTAATTGCATAATTTTTTGGCGGTTAATTTTTCATGGCGGTGAATTGCTGGTGGCAGTGAATTTTCCCGTGGTGAATTGTCGATGGTGAATTTTCCATCGGTGAATTGTTGGCAATGAATTTTCTTAGAGCCGTTTGCTTGTATACTTGAAAAAGAAACTGTTAGTTGTTGCTTACTTCCACTTATAATAAATTAGCATTTTGAAATTGATCTATTGCTATCAATGTCCCCTGCTCAATCTGCATCACAATAACTTGTAAGCTTCAAGATTCTTCTTTAACTCTTAGTGAAGGTAATTTTGTCCTCAATTGTTGCTTGAAGATATCTGAACGTTCTTTTCATTGCTGTCCATTGCTTATAACCATAGTTCCAAGACTCGTCCAAAGTCTTGGCGAGTCCCGAGGTGTTGCCCTTTGACTCCGTTGGTGTGTTTCCCCCAAACCCCCATCAAACTATAAGTCTAAGCAAGTTATAGACCAATGATGAATCATGATCATAAAATCTATAAAATACATATCCCCTATTGCAAATCTCTGCATCTTTATAGTCAAAGCCACAATCAAGGATTATCTTTTTTCATACATTGGACAACTTGTTTAGTATACGAGGACAACCATAGAAAAAGTTGGCATGCTACAATCATTGTCCTAATTGAATACAAGTTGAGTCATAGTAGGTAAGAAATGCCATTTTTCATAATGCAAAAAAGTATCAATCATGCCCTACATAGGCAACTAGAACATAACCATTGCTCTTTTTACTTAACTGTTCCTCTTTGTTACTGAGCTTGACAACAAAACATGCAATCTTGAAGGTTTCAAGAAAATTTTAATAATAAATTCCTCACTTGGATTTCTTTGGTTTTTCAATCTGTCGAGTCTACACCGAGTCTAGCCTCCAAGTCCGAGTTACTTGTTGAGTCCGAGGAAAGTCCGAGTCTTGGAACATTGCTTATAACAAGAGTAATATTAGGTCTTCTAGAAACCCTTGCGTATATTAAACTCCCAACAATGTCCCAATATGAGCCTATACTCATATAATCTCTCTTAATTGTGGCATTGTTGTGATTACCAACCTGCCACTTTTATTATAAATGTCTTATTCTCTAAACATATTTTTTTAAAAGTGAATTTATTCAGATCATATATAAGATCTTCTTATTAATAAAGGAGAGGGTCAAAACCTTGATGGAAAAATAAAAATTATCGGAGACTTTGTGCATGAAGCTAGTTTAGTCCTTAAATTTTTGGTGTTTGAGTATCATGCATGAGTAAAAAATAACATTAACCTTGCAACCAATTTATGACTTCTCTTTTTCTATGTTAAAATGAGGAAAAAGTGGTTAGTTTTAAAGAACTTGCTTAGGGATTTTAAAGATGAAAACTTAACATGCAGGAAGCCCTAGCAATAAACTACCTAGGATATGAAGCTTGTGGTAGGAGCAGAAAAAAAAATGGCTTCTCTATTAGGTGACAAACTATGGGTAATGTGTGATGAGCCCTGCTGGCTCTCAACTCAAACCCCAGTAATTCTTAAGTCTTTTTAGTGTTATTTTAGATTTTTAGAGAAAAGTTCTTAGACAGAAGAGAAGGGGCGCAGCATATAAAAGCTTGTAAACTGAAATACAGAGCAATTTCTCACATAATGGAAATGCAAAAGATGTTATTTCATTGAAACAATGAGATCATGAATGACAAACATACCAAAATGTCTCTAGTTATTTTATTTAAAACAGAAAGCTAGCTCGCCAGCCAAGAATGCTGAAAACTGACAATAATGGACGCCAAGCCTCTAAATCTGAGTTCTCCCGCCTCGAAACTGGATACAAGTCTCTGAAAATGCTAGACGCCAAGGATGGAAGACCAAAAGCAATCAAAAGGGAGGCGTTTCAGCCTAACCCTTCACATGCCTCTCTAGGATGCACAAATCCCAAGGTAAGCCGTACGACCAAGGAAAGAATGTGTAATATCCCTACTGGAAGCCTCTGAATCTAAAGAATGAAGCGCCACAAGGTAGAAACCCTTTCTTATTGCAATCAACATAAAATCTCAATATATATTCTCTGTCTGAATCATGTAGAACCTCTGAATGAAGCTCTCAACTGTACTGATTCAATTGATCTTTCACAATCTCAAGAGTGCTCAACACTGAAGAGGTATCATTCTTCAATGGAAGATTGTTCAAACCCTGATCACAGGAGAATGCACAGGAAATAGCACAAGGCAAAGTCGAAATGTCAAAAAGGTGAGTTTCTCATTGCCAAAAATGCCCTTTTATGCAAAAGGCACGAATTCCAAGAAAGATACGCCTTTTCTCATATTTTAATCTTTTTAAATTATATTTAAGTCATTTCAATAGTATTTGACTTAAATACTTAGGCGCACTTTATCAATTTAAGTGATTAAAATATTAAATCACTTTTAGAGAATATTTAAGCGATTTTAAAATATAAAGTCAATTTGACTTTATAATAGAATATTAAGTTAATAAATAACTTAAATCACTCAAATAGGCATAACTTCCACAAATCATCATAGAATCATGTGCCATTAGAAGCTGTCGACTCCTACGCTGCTAACGCCTGTCGTGAACCAAACACTAGGCTTTGAAAACAAGAACAATCAAACTCTCCAGAAAGTGCCACTGACCCTCTAACCAATCCAACTAGCCCACAAGGGTCCAATAAAGGGCTAACACACTGTTCTCGAGAACTGTCTAGAGAGGGGACATCACAGTCTGCCCTCCCTGAATTTGCTTTTCCACAAGCAAACTCAAAGCCGGATGCTGAAGAATACTGTCACTCTCCCAAGTAGCATCCTCTGCTGGTAGATCTCTCCACTTTACCAAGTATTCCCTGATAACCCGCCTCCGAAGATGACGCTATCTGGAATCTAGAATGGCCTCAGGTATCAAAATCAATTTCCCCTCATCATCCAGGGGTGGTAAATCAATAGAAGGAATCACATGTTGTCCCAATGCCTTTTTGAGGCGCGACACATGGAACATGTTGTGAACCTTATTGTCCACCGGAAGATCTAATTCATAAGCCACTTCACTGACACATCTAACAACTCTGAAAGGTCCATAGTATCGCGGCTTAAGTTTCTCAGCGCCCTTCTTACGAAGGGTGGACTACCTATAAGGCTGGAGCATCAAATACACCAAGTCATCGACCTCAAAAGATCGCTCCACTCACCTCTTATCAGCATATTGTTTCTGCTGATTTTTAGCTTTCTGTATATTCTCCCTAAGTGCTCTCATAATATCCTAATTCTCATTGTTTCTTGATCTAAAGGGGCTGCAAATTTCTTTTTTGGATCTGCATTATCAGCCTTCTTCGGATCTGATTTGTTCTCTGTGTAGGAGGTAGTTGGTTTCGAGCCAAATGGCTTACGAGGTGTAGTTAGCTCCATGCTGCGAGCTTTCCTCATGGCCTCCTGTAAAGTAGGTGGATCAAATGCTTTTATCCAACCTTTCATGGGCTCGAAAAGTCCCTCAATGAACAATATGATTGACCTTCTCTCTGAGATTCTTGTCACCATCACATATAGTCTTTGGAACTCTTCAATGTACGATTCCAAGCTACCCAACTGTTTTAGTTGTGCTAGATCTCTGAAGAATAGTTCAGGATCACGTCTATCAAATCTCTCTACCAGTCTATCAGTAAACTCCTAGTACGAGGTAATCCTGTCATGGTGAAGAGTAGCCATGCCATGAATCCACCAGTCATGAGCCACACCATCAAGGTGAAGTGCTGCAAATCGAATGGCATCCTCCTCAGGCATGGGACGTAGTGTCAAGAATGTGTCAAGCTTACTAACCCAAGCATGTGTTGTAACTCTACCACTGCCATCAAAGTTGGCCAAAGTAACTTATTGGTAGCCTGTCTAAGATCATTCTGCTTGTGTCTAGGCCTCCTGTCATTCCTGCTTCTGGTGTGTTCTCTCTTCTAGCTCATGAATCTATCGAAGTTAAGGTGCTCCTTAACTCTCGGTGGCAATGCATCCCATTCATCATGCATAACCATGATGTTATCTGCAAAATTTATCTCACCACCCTGTTCAACTTCGTCCTCTTCCTCAGCATCATTTCTGGTAAAAGTAGGACATGTAGCTCTCTCAAAGGTGTGTGCTGGAGCTATGACTCTTTGAGGCTCTTTGTGAATACTGCCTTCAAGATCTCGATCCAGATTTTGAGCTCTATTCATTGTCAAATTTTGGACATTTGTGCTGAGTTGTTGGAGAATAGTCGCCACCTACTTTTGGCCTGCAACCATGCCTCTGAGCACATCTCTAGCTTCTTTGTCCTCATCATCAAGATGATTCCTGCGAGATCCTTCAGCATCCCTGTCAGCCATGTTATCAAAGCCTAATTCTTCTTCTTGTTCGTCAAATGGAAAGGCTGAAAAAGGTTCAAAAGTACTTCTCTGTAAACCTAAACCCCTGCATGAGTAATACCTTTCAAACCTATTCTGATAAGGCCGCATGTAGACTGCTAACCCTGCAGGTTGGCAGGATTAGAGCTCTGATACCACGGTGTTGAGCCCTGCTGGCTCTCAACTCAAACCCCAGTAATTCTTAAGTCTTTTTAGTGTTATTTTAGTTTTTTAGAGAAAAGTTCTTAGACAGAAGAGAAGGGGCACAACATATAAAAGCTTGTAAATTGAAATACAGAGCAATTTCTCACATAATGGAAATGCAGAAGATGTTATTTCATTGAAACAATGCGATCATGAATGACAAACATACCAAAATGTCTCCAGTTATTTTATTTAAAACAAAAAGCTAGCTCGCCAGCCAAGAATGCTAAAAACTGACAATAATGGATGCCAAGCCTCCAGATCTGAGTTCTCCTGCCTTGAAACTGGATACAAGTCTCTGAAAATGCTAGACACCAAGGATGGAAGACCAAAAGCAATCAAAAGGGAGGCGTTTCAGCCTAACCCTTCACACGCCTCTCTAGGATGCACAAATCCCAAGGTAAACCGTACGACCAAGGAAAGAATGTGTAATATCCCTGCTGGAAGCCTCTGAATCTGAAGAATGAAGCGCCACAAGGTAGAAACCCTTTCTTATTGCAATCAACATAAAATCTCAATATATATTCTCTGTCTGAATCATGTAGAACCTCTGAATGAAGCTCTCAACTGCACTGATTCGATTGATCTTTCACAATCTCAAGAGTGCTCAACACTGAAGAGGTATCGTTCTTCAATGGAAGATTGTTCAAACCCTGATCACAGGAGAATGCACAGGAAATAGCACAAGGCAAAGTCGAAATGTCAAAAAGGTGAGTTTCTCATTGCCAAAAATGCCCTTTTATGCAAAAGGCACGAATTCCAAGAAAGATACGCCTTTTCTCATATTTTAATCTTTTTAAATTATATTTAAGTCATTTCAATAGTATTTGACTTAAATACTTGGGCGCACTTTATCAATTTAAGTGATTAAAATATTAAATCACTTTTAGAGAATATTTAAGTGATTTTAAAATATAAAGTCAATTTGACTTTATAATAGAATATTAAGTTAATAAATAACTTAAATCACTCAAATAGGCATAACTTCCACAAATCATCATAGAATCCTGTGCTGTCAGAAGCTGTTGACTCCTGCGCTGCTAACGCCTGTCGTGAACCAAACACTGGGCTCTGAAAACAAGAACAATCAAACTCTCCAGAAAGTGCCACTGACCCTCTAACCAATCCAACTAGCCCACAAGGGTCCAATAAAGGGCTAGCACACTGTTCCCGAGAACTATCTAGAGAGGGGACATCACATAATATTCATGAATGAAATTTTAGCTCAATTTTCTAGAGAATCTCTATCTCGATGGAGACCATCAATGGATATGTGTCCTCATTAATTTGGTTCTCATTAAGAATTGTCAAGATGGGGAAAGCATGACATTTACACATAGGATGAAGCTAAACACAATATTTTAAGGTTTATAAGGGGCTAGATAGGGTTAAACCAATAGGAGATTAAATGTGGGGTTAAGACATGAGATGGGAATACAAACTAAACGAAGGGAATAACTTAGGAAGTCTACACAAAACCATGAGATGAACATAGGAAAGAGAATATGAATGGCTAGGTATGAGATAGGTTAAACAAAAGGTGTAAAATAATACAATACACGCACATGGGTTAGGAAGTGAAAAGGAAACAAAATTGTAATAAGGAAGGTATGAGTATTCAAATCACATTATTATAAATAGTATAATTTTTTTTTCGTGTAGTTGCATTAATCTATACAAGATCTATTTTGTTGAAGGAAATGATTTTTATGAATCTTAAATTAGAAATTTCTTAATAATTATTTTTATATGAATTTTGTAGATGCCATGAACTTTAAAAATTTAAAAATTGAAGAGCAAGGCTTAGATACACAGTCTAATCATTTTGAGATCAAAACAATAGAGACAACTTTAATCCTTCGATTGTGTTGAAATTCTTCACCACCCTCTTCCTCCACTTATTTAATGGCACAACTACATATTTATTAATTTTTTTAATTAAACAACAAATGAATGTGGGATAAAAATTACACCATCTCTCCTTATTAACTAGCCTAGAATCGGTTCATTTTATTTTTTTTGGCTATATACGACTAGAAGATAGGAAGAGAGGTTCGCAACTTGTGGTCGATGAAGAAATTAGGCATATTAAGGAGCTTAAGCTACAGAAGGCCTAAGTGGTACATTTTGGTACTATATTTTCCTTCTCTTTTTCCAACGTCTTTCATTAGTTGGTTAAGCAATTAAGTGCAGCTGATATGGTGCATCATGTGACTGTAATAATGTATGGTAACTCCTTTTCAAAAACTAATAATCTATTTTTTTTAACAATTTTATTCCTTTGAGTGTGCCACATCATTATATTTCAAAGATATGAAATTTTAAGAGTTCATAATGATAGCTTGTAGATTTGTGGATATTAATGTTTCAAATCACGCTATATGATTCATATAAGCTCCAGACATTCTTCCGAACTCCCACTGAATATAATCTCATGCTTAATTGTTGCTTAAAGATATTAGAAACTTCTTTTGATTGCTGCACATTATTGTGGTCAAAGATTGTTGGAAAATTGGTTCAAAATGGTTACAACATGTGCAATATCAGGTCTACTAGAAACCTTGTATACATTGAGTTCCCATCAACATTCGGATACGAATTGTATTCATAAAATCTACTTCATTTTGTGTTTTGAGACACATTTCTAATGAAATTTTCTTACTCATTGATGTTGGAGTACTTATTGGTTTGCAATTTTCTACCCTAAATTTATTAACAATGTTCCTAATGTACCTCTCTTTATTAAGATAGATTTGATTCTTTCCCCTACCCCTTAACATTTGAATGTCCAAGCAATAATGAATTTCACCATAATTGGTCATCTAAAATTCTATAACTAATTAAGATTGACATTTTTAGATCATTGTTCATAATGATAGAATCGTCAACATATAGATGTAAAAATACCATTGAGCTACCTTCTCACGTTCAAACTCATTATGACCTGACCTGATAGAAATTTTATAAAACTCTTTGATGTAGCTTTTCACACTCATCTTCCTTTCTACAGGTTTACAAACTGTTTAAGATTTTTTTGCTGCTGGTCCATGTACTGACCTTAATCCCATAAACTTCTTTGACCTCGTGAACGTTATTATTAAAATATTTTATTTTATTTCATTCCATTTCTTAAACTGTTCAATCCTCGACTATTCTTCACAACCCATTGAGCGATTTGCCAGGCAGGCCTCTTGGGTGAATTCTGACGTAGGCTTTGGGTATTATTTATGGAGGCTTCTGTACCTCTTCCATATTTCTTGCACGTGGGGAAATAACCCATGTCCTCTCCTTTCCCGTGCGGCCTTTTGTTTTTGTTCTCTGCGGTGTAGCTTCCACTCTTCTGCTCCATATGTTCACCCACAACACTCCCAAATTCCAAAATCCCTGCCTAAATCTCTTCTTATACATTTATTATTCCCAAACATGTCAAAAATACATTAAACATGTCAAAAATTTGTTGGTGGGATCTTGAAAAGCCTTTTCTTTCTACTACTTTAATGTTTCTAATTATTGAGAGAGTTGGAATTCCAAGAGGGAAAAGTTATGTAATAATTGGTAGAACAGATCTCACACACTTCCAATTGATGTCTTCCATTGTGATAAACTTCTGAAAATTCTTGTTCAGCAGTTCGAAAGGCCCCACCTTATCACTGCAACTACTTATTACAACACACACCAAGTATTGCCTGGAATTGCGGTTTGACGCGCCATATTCTTTACTCTGCATAACCCCACAGGCTTATAAAAATGCGAACTTTGTTTATTCATGCACTTTTATTTCCTTTCATCTTTTATAAAGGGGTCTAGAGAAAAAAAAGGCCTTTCTCAACTTAAGTTGTGCTAATCTAATAATCCAATAAGATGTATGTTAAGTTAATAAAGAGGAATATTAAATATATTATGTTAATCTAATTCAAATTAGATGCTAAAGTATAGAAATTAAATTCAGAGAAGAGGTATTTAGTTTTCTCATTGAAAAATGAATGTTTTTATGAAGATTGTGAAATCTTATTTATTATAGTCTTACAAATGTGTGCTCTCATTTGTATCTTGTTACAAGAGATTGAGTCTATAGACTAGGGTCAAATTTATACCAGTGAACATTTCTTTCACTTGCAAAAATAATCTAACAATATGTGTATTTTGTTGTGGTATTGACTTGATTGATCTTTATTTGCTCGACCTTTTATGTTGATCTAAAAATTGATGGTATTTAAAGGTACCTTTTAAAGGGCTACTGTTATGTTTTAAGGGGACATGTTCACCTAGTTTTTGACCCTTTGAAATGTGTCTAAAAAGTTGGAGGTAATAAATCTTAACCATGCAAATGTTCCTATAATGAATGTGTAGATCTATATTTGTTATAATAAAGCATTTGATTGAAACATTTCCTTCCTTAAAAAGAAATGATAATGCTTAGAATGATTAGAGAGGAGAGGATTTTTTGAAATGAGATGTGAAGTGAATACAATCAATGTCTTTAATTACAAGAACACAACAATAAATCATGCAAATGTGTGTCAAGCGCACACTTTGTGGGAAAGAATTGGGTGGTAATTGATGAAAATTTAAAATTTTAAGGATCAATGTGATTGTAGGGTTGAGCCTTTGCCAATAGAAATGACCCATGACATAAAAGGTTAAAATTAATATATATAACAAATATATACGTATATGCATACACAAATTTGTGTAATTAGTGTGTGAGTTGAGGGAATATATAGAAGCTTGTGCATATGTAGATAGATTAAGGGATAAATGTATAGGGATGTGTGTGAGGGACGAGTAACAACATAGGGGAAGAATCCAATTTTTCACAAAATTATACCATTTGATATGTAAACATATTAAACAACTCTCAAAGTTGAAACACATTAAATGGGATATGACATGGGTACATGTCATTTGACTATTACATTTTTCCCCCACTTTGAGATGCATGTGAATCCTAAAATGATTATGTACCACTCACAAACATGCATGTAAAGTAAATATTTAGACATTGACAAATATAATAAGGGTCCATATAAAATAATGGACACTATTGAAAGTGATCAGGTAGGTTTATCCTTCGAGATGTGCTCTCCATGAGAATGTGAAAATAGAGGAAATATATGCTATATGTAGCTTTTGTAATGAAAGTAAGAATTATTGCAATTTGAATCTCATAGTCAACGATCATAAGAGAGAGAATCAAGGATTAGGATTAGAGATGTTTTTCCTATATGGAAAGAGGTAATTCTCTACCTCACTTGGTAGTCATTGGGTGATAGGGCGCATGGGGTGTTGGCATGCCATATGCTAGTGATGAGTTTCTCTAGGTGCCTATAACTATTTGCAAAACATAACATGCGATTGTTAATGATATAATATTCTCTACATTTGGTTGCATTTGTAGGATACAAGGAATTGAAGGAGAAGGAAAAATAATTCATGGATGTAAGTGTAAATTGGAAATTTAAGCATGTAAATCATATAAAGTAATAGTTGTAAATGAATGGGCTATGTATCAATCAAATAAAGTATGTTGAATGATAGTTGTGAGAAGCACATGGGTTGAAGATGTCATCAAGGAATAATGTGTACCCCAACATGCATAAATATGACTATTGATGTAACCCTCAATAGCTAGAAAGACTTGTGTTAGCATATAGGATACTACAAAAGACATGTGTACCCAACATAGTAGCACAAATAAGAAAAGAAAGGCGATAGGGTCCTAATGGGAACATAAATCTTGATACATGACATAACATGTAGTTGATAGTGCAAGGAAGGTTCATATGTAGTGCCTTTAATATATTAAGGATCTCAATACATGGTATAAAATATGATTATTAAGGTAAGAAACGCTTGTAATATCCCTAGTATAACTCTTAGAACATGATTAATCATGCAAATACATGTGTAAAGTGTAAGAATGAGAAGGCAATGTTAAGGTAATTGACACCACATGGGAAAGATAATGCTACAAGGTGCAAAGAGATGTGGAAAAGGGAGAATGCATGATTCCCCTAAAGTAAGATATTACAATAAATGAAATAATGTGTAAGGTAGAAAGCACGATGCCCCTAAATGTAAAGATCTATCAATGAAAGAATAGTGTGTAAAGGTAGAAAACAATGCCCCTCCAAATGTAAAGATATGACAATGAAGGCGTATGATGTGAAAGAGGAAGGCACAATGTCCCTAAGTTTTGTTGGTTAGAAAGGGTAGGTGTCTATGTGGGAGATGTAACTATATTTTCAAATTTTTAGTTTTCTTGCTAAATTTTGAATTTTGGTTAATCTAGGTTTGGGGGCATAGTCCTGGTCATCCCTTTTACCATAAGGGGTTGCCTATTTTGATACGACAAGTCATCTAAATGAGGGTGACTTAAAGATCACTTATGTGACTTGTCATCTTTTTGATAAAAGATGATTTTGTAATTTGTGTTTTTTTAATTTTTTCATTATTTAGATTCAAGTTTTTCTTATATTTTTGATTTTTTTAAAATTTGTAATTACAATAACAATAAGAAAAATAAAATAAAATAAATATAATTTTTTAAAAATAATTCTAAATTAAAATATTGGAAAATAATTTAAAATTAAACTAAAATAAAGTATTGGAAAAAACAAAATGATTGGGCTCAGATCCACAGCATCAGCCTACCTAAAGTCTGATTCTTGGAGTGAACTCTATTGCTCCTCGTGTTTACTTTCCTCACCGCCCTCTCTTCTCATTTATCTAAAGAATTCTGTATATTGTTTGCTTTTATCTCAGAGAGAGTGAATAATGTGGGACTAAAAAGGTACAATCTCTTCTTGTATTTGGCTAACCTTCAGTTCATACTCTTTAAAAGATAAGCAGCGCATCTCATGAACCTTAGGGAGTTTTTTCTTTAGAAATCATTTAATATATCTACCAGATCTTGAATTAAAACCTATTGCTGCCGTGAAATTCAACTGATGGTAATGCTAAATACTAGTTTTCACCTGTTCCGAACTCATTCAAATGTTCCCACAGACTAAAATTTCTCATCTGCCAGCATTTCTGAATTTTATTTTACTTATAAAAAACAAAAACAGTGGCCGCAATGGGCTTATTGAAAATTCCTTGAAAAATGTTGGAATAGATTTCAGGTTAGTCTGTTCACAACCTCTTAGATTGGAATGAATTTATGTTTGGTTCAGGTTGGAATCCATCATCAAAGCAATGAGAATGAAACAATTGCAAATGAGCACCCCTGTAAACCCTAAACCAGTAAGCTTTTCCTGTATGACCCCAGTGTGCCAAATGGGAACTTTGTAACAGGGGATGAATATCCCCCTTTCCTCCAAAATCAGATTTTTGCTAAATGAAGTTGTGAATATCCTCAACTGTAACTGCATTTAGATAAATATGTAGAGCTAAAACAAACCAGAACTGTGTTTCTCTTTTATTTATCTCACTAACATCTTGGGATAATCTTCTCAACCACATTAATTTCTTTATTGCTTCCTTGTATGCTTGAAAAAGAAACTGTCAGTTATTGCCTACTTCCCCATGGAACAGTACCTCCACTAATAATAAAGTATCATTCTGAGATTGATCTATTGCTACCAATATCCTCTGCTCAATCTGCATCACTGAAGGTAATTCTGTGCTCAGTTGTTGCTTGAAGATATCTCAAAGTTCTTTTGACTGCTGTCCATTGCTTATAACAAGTGTAATATTAGTTGCTTATAATGAGTGTAATATTAGGTCTATTAGAAACCCTTGCATACATTAAACTCCCAACAATGTTCCAATATTGGGCTATAGTGCTATACTCATATAATCTGCAATTGTGACATTGTTTCATTTTTTTTTAACTATGGGTTGTGAAAATCAACCTACCATTTTTGTTATAAACTTCTTATTCTCTAAACATATTATTTTGAATGTGAATTTATTCAGATCATATATAAGATCTTCTTATTGATAAAGGAGAGGGTCAAAATCTTAATGAAAAATAAAAATTATTGGAGACTTTGCGCATGAAGCTAGTTTAGTCCTTAAATTTTTGGTGTTTGAGTGTCATGCATGAGTAAAAATAACATTAACCTTATAACCAATTTATAACTTCTCTTTTTCTATGTTAAAATCAGGCAAAAGTGGTCAGTTCTAAAGAACTTGCTTAGGGATTTCAAAGACGAAAACTTAACATGTAGGAAACCCTAGCAATAAACTACCGAGGCTATGAAGCTTGTGGTGGGAGGAGAAAAAGCTTGGCTTCTCTATTAGGTGACAAACTATGAGCAATGTTCATAAATGAAATTTTAGCTCAATTTCCTAGGGAACCTCTATCTCGATTGAGGCAATCAATGGGTATGTGTCTTCATTAATTTGGTTCTCATTAAGACAATTTTTAGGATGGGGAAAGCATGGCATTTACACATAGGATGAAGCTAAACACAATATTTTAAGGTTTACAAGGGGGTAAATGGGGTTAAATCAATAGGAGATTAAATGCGGGGTTAAGACATGAGATGAAAATAAAAACTAAATGAAGGGAATAACTTAGGAAGTCTAAACAAAACCATGAGATAAACAAAGGAAAGGGAATATGGATGGTTAGGTATGACATGGGTTAGACAAAGGGGGTTTTAATAATACAAGACACACATGTGGGATATGAATTAAAATGGAGACAAAATTGTAATAAGGAAGTTAATGGGTATTCAATCCCATTATTATAGATAGGATAAAAATTTCTTTTAGTGTTGTTGCATTAATCTATACAAGATCTATTTTGTTGAGGGAGATGATTTTTATGAATCTTAAATTAAAAAATTCTTAGTGGTTATTTTTGTATGAACTTTGTAGATGACATGAGCTTTAATTATTTCATTTTATGACATAAATAAAGATCTTGCCAACTCTCTAATTACTAATTAAAAACTTTATAAATCAAAATAAAATATATATTTTTTTTTGATACCATATTTCTTTTATTTTTTATTCTATACTACTAGTTAGAAACTTATCAACCATCAATTTACTAATCAAATAATATTATAAATTATGGTCTCCTAGAATATAAAAATTAAATGCATGGCTCTAATGCATAGTCTAATCGTCTACACATCAGCACAATAGAGGCAACTTTGATCCTCCCATTGTGTTGAACATCTTCATCACCATCCTCTTCTTGTGTTAATGTCTCTGGACAGCTTCATATTTATTATGTCATTTGATATGTAAACATATTAAGCAACTCTCTCAAATTGAAACACATTAAATAATATGACATGTGTGCATGCAGATTTGACTATTAAAATTTGGCCCCACTTTGAGATGCATGTGAATCCTAAAATGAGTAGTAAGTATATAGCACTCACAAATATGCATGTAAAGTAAATATCTAGACATTGAAGAATATCATGAGGGTCCATATAAAATAATGAACCTATTGAATTTGATCATGTAGGTTCATCATTTGGGATGTGCTCTCCATGAGAACATGAAAAATAGAGGAAGTATACGTTATATGTAGCTTTTGTAATGCAAATAAGAACGATTGCAATTTGAATCCCATAGTCAACGATTATAAGAGAGAGAATGAGGAATTAGGGTTAGAGACATTTTTCCCATATGGAAAGAGGTGATTCTCTACCTCACTTGATAGTCATTGGATGAGAGGATGCATGGGGTGTTGGCATGCCATGTGCTAGTGATGAGTTTCTATAGGTTCCTACAAACTATTTACAAAAAATAACATGTGACTTTTGGCTATATAATATCCGTCTACACTTGGCTACATTTGTAGGATAAAAGGAATTGAAGGAGAAGGAAAGATAATACATGAATGTAAGTGTAAGATAGACATTTAAGCATGTAAATCATATAAAGTAATAGTTATAAATGAATGATCTTGGTATCAATCAAATAAATTATGTTGAATGATAGCTGTGGGAAGCACATGGGTTTGAGATGTCATCAAGGAATAGTTTGTACCTCAGCATGCATAAATAAGAGTGTTGATGTGGCCTCATGGTTAGAAAGACTTGTCTAAGCATATATGACACTACAAAAGGCATATGCCCCTAACATAGTAGCACAAATAGGAAAAGGAAGGCGATAGGCCCCTAGTGGGAATGGAAATCTTGATACATGTCATAACATGTAGTTGATAGTGCAAGGAAGGTTCATATGTATTGCCTCTAATGTATGAAGGATCTCAATACATGGTATAAATATAATTAATAAGGTAGGGAAGGCTTGTAATGTCCCTAGTGTAACTCTTAGTCTAACATGATTAGGTCATACAAATACATGTGTAAAGTGTATGCATGATAAGGTAGTTGATGCCACAATGGAAATATAAGGTTACAAGGTGCAAAGAGATGCGGAAAGGGGAAATGCATAATTCCCCTAAAGTAAAATATTACAATAAATGACATAATATATAAGGTAGAAAGCACGACTCCCTTAAATGTAAAGATCTATCAATGAAAGAATAGTGTGTAAAGGGAATAAAGATGCCCCTCCAAATGTTAAGATATGGCAATGAAGGCAAATGATGTAAAAGAGGAAGACGTAATGCCCTTAAGTGTGGCTAGTTAGAAATGGTAGGTGTCTATGTGGGAGATGTAGCTATACTTCCAAATTTTTAGTTTCTTGCTAAATTTTGATTTTACAGTGATTAGGTTTCGAGGCATGGCCTCAGTCATCCCTTTTACCATATGGGGTTGCCTATTTTGGTACAAGTTATCTAAGTGAGGGTGACTCTAGGATCACTTATATGACTTGTCAAGTCATCTTTTTGATAGGAAAAAAAATTATAATTTGTGACTTTTAGACTTTTTTGATCATTTATATTTGAGCTTTCTTAATTTTTTAATTTTTTCTTTTTTAAAATTTTATAATTACAATAACAACAACAAGAGAAATAAAATAGAATATATAATTATTTAAAATGATTCTAAAGTAAAGTAAAGTAAAGCAAAACAAAAAGCGGGGCTCAGATGCTCACTATCAACTTGTATGAAGTCTGATGCTTGGAGTGAACTCTATTTCTCCTATTGCATTCTTTCCTCACCACCCGCGCTTATTACAATATTGTAAAATTTTGTGTATTGTATGCTTTTATCTGAGAGAAATCTAATAATGTGGGACTAAAAAAGTACAATATCTTGTTGTTTTTGGCTAACCTTGAGTTCATTCTTTTTAAAAGATAAGCTGCCCATCTCATGAAGCTTACAGAGTTTTATCTTTAGAATCGTGTAATATCTAACAGATCTTGAATTTAAGCCTATCGCTGCTGGAGAATTCTGACTGATGGTAATGTTAAATACTAGTTCAAATGTTCCCACAGACTAAAATTTCTCATCTTGCCACCATTTCTGAATGTGCTTGTTGAAAATGCCTTGAAGAGTGTTGGAATAAGTTTCAGGTTAGTCTGTTCGCAACCTCTTAGATTGAAGTGTGTAAATGAATCCATCATCAAAGAAACGAGATTGAAACAATTGCAAAATAACACTCTTTGTAAAGCCAAAACCAACAAGTCACTGTGTATTCATCTATTTGACTTGCAATGTGCAGGGGCTTGTAGATTGAAAACACATTTTTGGCAAAACGCTTGCTTATGGACATGACTCTCAAAAGTGGGGTTTTTTTTTTTTTTTTTAGTCAACAATAGGATAAACAGATGATATTATGTAGACCTATCCTTTTGGATCAATTTATTTTATGTATGAAGCCTTTGTGTGTTTCTAAGCTTTGTAATGAATTTAGAACCTTTGAAAGTAGAAGTTTGAAACAAGAGAGGTGGTGTAAAATTTTCCCTTTATGTGGAGGTGATTTTCTATGAGTGTTTACACAAGAATTTCTATAGGGATAATTTTTGTGCAAAATAGATTGGACCATTAGATCCAAAAGATGACAAAACCTATGAATTGACTATAAACTTAGTCATATTTTGAGACAGTGAAATTTCTAGGGTTACCTCTATGTTGTAGGGGCTACAATTTATTTTATAAATGTGAAAGAACAAAGGTGATTGTGAAAAATCGTTTATGGGTTTTTATAGGTTTTTTATATTTTGATTTGGGTCTTTGTCAATATTTTCAAATTTGGGAGGGTATGCTCGTAGGTTTGTGATGACCATCCAAACATCAAAGTAAAGATAGCATGAAAACGTAGCACAAACCTTCTTGATCAATAGTGACATCATGAATTCTCCTCACATGACATCAACAGTAGAGGGAGGGGGCACTCCCCGTACTCCTTAGTCCCCTAGTCATATGGTACAATCACATGGGAGTGCTTAAATCTAGGTTGTCTACTAGTGTGTGCTCAAGTCCAACTCCTCTTGGAGTTTTTTTTTGTGCTAATTTATTTTTTAGCTGTGGAAATTTAAATAGATAAAAAGTTGAAAATTAAAACCCTTGTAACTTTTGATAGGCAACTCAAATTTGAGTGTTGTTTTTTCAAAATTGGTTAGTTTTTTATGCTTTATCCATTGAGAATGTCTACACTCTAAAATTCTAAAGTGTCATTTTTGATGTTTGTCCTATTGGAAATATTTATGCCTTAAAACTATAAAGTGCTAAAATATGGGGGGTGCTCACAATAATGAATCAAGGGGGGTGTTTTGTTTTGTGTCCTGTGCACTTCTACATTTCATTTTCATATTTATTTTGTGCAATAAATTTACTTTAAGAATGTATTCAAATTAGATGGTCACACCTCTAAAACCCATTAATTATCATGATTAGAAACATTTAAGGTACAACTTGTGCTAAAGAATAAAGGCTTGTATTTAAGGTAACAATGGGCATTGAGAAATAACCTACTATTGAGGAAGCTAAAGAAAAATGGTTTAACAACTATGATCAAGCCTTCAGATTTATGTGTCTCACTATGTATCTCAAACTCCTCTTTCATGTTGAATCCTTGAACACATCGAATGAAATTTGGCTTCCTTTAGAAAAACTCTTTGGGAAGATGGATGAAATGAAAAGTGACAAGTTGGAAAATGAGCTCTTAAGCTTGAGCCCTAGTTACTTTCACACCTTAGATAATGGTTTCACTAAATTCAAATCATGAAGGTTGTAGTTGAAAAAATACATGGAATAGAGAAAAAGGAGGATCACCTAGTTCTTTCTATACTCTCCAAATTAGGTTTTGATTATTTTGTGTTTGTATCTACTTTCTACTCCACCAAAGGGATTTTGGAACCACATAAAATATTCCTTATTTAATTAATAGCATGTAGTTTCACAGTCCATGACAAGGGTTGGAATCATTCATCACCCCTACAACCTCAACTGTGACATGGGTTGGAATCTCAGTTTCTCTTGGAAACCCATTCTAAATAGCCTTAAAAAACCCCTCCTAGTCATTCTTGATTCCCTCTCACTTGTTGGTCTTTTCTTTCTTCACTCCCCTTTCTCTTCATTTCTCTCCCTTCTGGCTACCTCTTGCCCCTCTTCTCTCCATCCTCCCCCTTTCCTTCTTCTTCTCCTTTTGGTCTTTTGTGTTCCTTCAAGGGAGTTGCCCTTCTTGATTGTGGCCTTCCTCTCTTTCGTTTTGTCTTTTTTGTTCTTTCTTTCAATTTCCTTTTATAAACCTCCTTTTTAATATTAAAAATATTCTTAAAATTTATCTTTATCAAAGTTTCTTTCCTCTATATTTTCTTATTCGTGGTTATTATTTTTTTATATTTAGTCATATAGTTATTATTATTTATGTAAATTTAATAGTTATTAATATCTAGATATTTTCAACCTTACCAACCTTACTCTATATATATAGTAAGGTTAATAAATAAATATATATTAAGTCTTATTGTAAGGTTTTTGTTTATATATCAATTTCTTATTGTATTATTATTTATATACATTATTATATATTAATATATTAATGTTATCATTAATTATTAAATTCTTATCATTTATTCATTCCTTAATTTATAATAAGGCTATAATTTTATAGTTATTAATAAATATATATCCATTAGTAATTTTATATAATTTTCATATCTTAATATTAATCAATATATCTATGCAAATTACAACAATCAACATGCATTGATTCGAAAATACACATGTACCCCACTCTCAATGTGGATGACACAAAGGAATGTTCCTTCAATCATCATGAAGACACATGAAAATGACTTAGGATTGCAAGCTTAGTGTCACCTTATCCTAACAAAATAGGCCCCTCGGGCTTGGTACACCAAGATGAATTTCTTCATCCTAGCCTTAGGTTCACTTAGTGCCATTCGAATCCTAATATATTTCTCTTGTAGTGGGATGATTCATTGTTGATATTAGTAGTTTATGTTGACAATATTGTGATCATTGAGAGTTCTTCATTCGTTATTGTAGTAGTGAAGTTAGCTCTGAAAGACATATTTGACATGATAGACTTTAGTTTACTATATCACTTCCTTGTTATTGAGATATCATAATTTGACTCAGGGATCACTCTTGCACAACCCAACTATACCTATGATCTATTTGCTTGGTTTCACATGGCTAATTGTAATCCATCTCTAACTCCCTTTCTCTCTAGATTTAAGCTTGAGGCTAATTATACACCACCATAGGTTGATGCAACATTGTATAGAATTTTTTTTGGTAGTCTCATCTATCTTACTCATACCAAGCCTAATATTTCATATGCAATAGGCTTGGTTTCAAGATTCATGCAAGAGCCTCATGGGCTACATTGGAAAGAAACTAAGAGGATCCATCACTAATTTCAAGGTGATCTTAGATTTGGGATTCATTGTATATTTGGCACAAACATTGACTTGGTTGGATACATAGATTTAAATTAGGATGGTGATACTCAAAATCACAAGTCCACTTTAGATTATAGTTTATCACTAGGTTTTGGTCCTATTGGTTGGTCTAGAAAAAGGAAAAGGATATTATTCAAATTGGGTGATAGTGTGAATAGGGTGTTGCCATGTCATGTTTTAGTGATGAGTTTCTATAGGTTCCTATAATTACTTGCAAAAAATAACATGTGAATGCTAGTTCAACAAAATATCCCCCTACAATTTGTTACATTTATATGATATGTAGTAATTGAAGGAGAAGGAAAAATAATGCACAAATTTAAGTGTAAGATAAATATTTAAGCATGTAAATCGCATAAAGTAATTTTTGTAAATGAATGAGCTATATATGATCAATCAAATAAATTATGTTGAATGATAGTTGTGGGAAGCACATGGGTTGGAGATGTCATCAAGGATAATGTGTACTTGAACATGCATAAATAAGAGTATTGATGTGGCACTCAATTGTTAGAAAGAGTTTTTTAAGCATATAGGACACTACAAAAGGCATATGTCCTCAACATAGTAGCACAAAAAAAAAAGGAAGGTGATAGGCCTCTAGTAGGAATGAAAATCTTGATACATGGCATATGTAACATGTAGTTGATAGTGCAAGGAAGGTTCATATGTAGTGCCTTCAATGTATTAAGGATCTCAATACATGGTATCAAATATAATTAATAAGGTAGGGAAGGCTTGTAATGTTCCTAGTGTTTAACTCTTAGAACATGATTAGGTCACACAAAGACATGTGTAAAGTGTAAGAATGAGAAGGCTATGTTAAGGTAGTTAATGCCACATGGGAAAGATAATGCTACAAGGTGCAAAGAGATGTGGAAAGGAGGAGTGCATGACTCGCTTAAAGTGAGATATTATAATCAATGACATAATGTATAAGGTAGAAAACATGATGCCCCTAAATGTAAAGATCTATCAATGAAATCATAGTGTGTAAAGGGAAAAAATGGTACCCCTCTAGATGTAAAGATGGAAATTTGAAGGCATATGATGTAAAAGGGGAAGACATGTGATGCCCCTAAGTGTTGTTGGTTAGAAAGGGTAGGTGTATATGCGAGATGTAGTTATACTTTAAATTTTTTAGTTTTCTTGCTAGATTTTGAATTTTGAGTGAACTAGGTTTGGGACATGACCTCGATCATCTCATTTACCATAAGGGGTTGCCTATTTTTGGTATAGTAGGCTACCTGAGTGAGGGTATTTGCATATAATATGTTAGTGATGAGTTTCTATAGGTGCCTATAACTATTTGAAAAACATAGCATGTGACTGTTACTGATAGAATACCCCCCTAACTTGGTTGCATTTGTAGGATACACGAAATTGAAGGAGAAGGAAAAATAATACATGAATGTAAGTGTAAGCTAGACATTTAAGCATCTAAATCATATAAAGTAATAGTTGTAAATGAATGAGCTATGTATCAATCAAATAAATTATGTTGAATGATAGTTGTGGGAAGCACATGGGATGGAGATGTCATCAAGAAATAATATGTACCCCAACATGCATAAATAAGAGTGTTGATGTGGCTCTCAATGGTTAGAAATTGCTGTGTAAGCATATAGGATGCTACAAAAGGCATATGTCTCCAACATAGTAGCAAAAACAATAAAAGGAATATGATAGGCCCCTAGTGGGAATGAAAATATTGAAACATGACATAACATGTAGTTGATAGTGCAAGCAAGGTTCATATGTAGTGCCTCTAATGCATTAAGTATCTCAATACATGGTATAAAATATAATTTATAAGGCATGGAAGGCTTGTAATGTCCCTAGTGTAAATTTTAGATCATGATTAGGTCACACAAATACATGTGTAAAGTATAAGCATGAGAAGGCTACATTAAGGTAATTGATGCCACATGGGAAAGATAATGCTAGGAGGTGCAAAGAGATGTGGAAAGGGGGAATGCATGATTCCCCTGAAGTAAGATATTACAATAAATGATGTAACATATAAGGTAGAAAGCATGATGCCCTTAAATGTAAAGATCTATCGATGAAAGCATATTGTGTAAAGGGAAAAAATGATGCCCCTCCAAATATAAATATATGGCAATGAAGGAAAATGATGTAAAAGGGGAAGACACAATTCCTCTAAGTGTTGTTAGTTAGAAAAGGTAGGTGTCTATGTGGGAGACGTAGTTATACTTTTAAATTTTTAGTTTTCTTGCTAAATTTTGAATTTTGAGTGATATAGATTTGGTTGCATGGCCTCACTCGGTCACCCCTTTAACCATATGGGGTTGCATATTTTGGTATGACAAGTTACCTAAATGAGGGTGATTTTAGGATCACATATGTGACTTGTCATCTTTTTGATAGAGAGTGATTTTGTAATTTGTGTTTTTAGATTTTTTTTATCATATAAATTTGAATGCTATTTTTTATTTTATTTTTACCTTTTTGACATTGTAATATATATATATATATAATTACAATTATTTTTTAAAAAGATTCTAGAATAAAATAAAATATTTTAAAATAATTGTAAAGTAAAATTAAAAAATATATAAAACAAAAAAACCAAAAAGTGGGGCTCAGATCCACAGTATCAGCTTGCCTGAAGTCTGATTCATGGAGTGAACTCTTTTCCTCCTATTGCGTTTACTTTCCTCACCGCCCACGCTTATTAGACTATGGTAGAATTCTGTATATTGTTTGCTTTTATCTAAGAGTGAAAGAATAATGTGGGACTAAAAAGGTACAATCTCTTGTTGTTTTTGGCTACCCTTCAGTTCATACTTTTGAAACGGTAGCTGCCCATAGGGAGTTTTCGCTTTAGGTAGCCATAGATTTGAGGATCGAAAGCAATGGATTTGTGAGCAAAGAGCTGTGAGGGAATTGATGGAAGGATCAAGTATGGACAAGGCAAAGATAGGACTCATGGAAGGAGGGAGTAGAATGATGGCCACAGACTTATCACAGAAACCAAGCTTGACTCTCTAATTTTTGGACTTGTCTAGGCCAAATTTGTTGTTTGACAGTGGCTACTATTTCGTTGTCTTCTGTTTTTTCTTTCGCTGCCATGATTATTGTGAAATTTGTTGCTTTGACACAGCTTTACTTTTGGTCTTCTTCTCTTCTCGGTTCAGGATGGGGCATTTTATTTGGTTTAACTTTGTCTTATGGTGCAAGCAGGAATCTAATTTTGTTAATACATATTTATTTATTATTTATCAATTGGACTCGAACCTGTTAACGTTCTATTTTCCTCAGAACACTACTTATGTTTATAAAACGGCTTGCAAGCTATGACATAAAAGGTAAATTGAGTACCCATTGACCATCTAATGCAGACAAACGTCATATCCTACAAGTAAACACCAATTCAATCATGATTAGATAGGTAGATAAAACTGATTGAAACATATAGGAAATTTTACAATGGTAAAGAAATACATAACATTATCAATATTTCCTTTAACATCAGACTTGTATTACTTGTAGATCTCTCTTATCTCTAAATTCAGAGTGATAAAACAATGTTTCAATCCAAATATTCTTGGCAAAAATCATAGCTCTTCTGATTATCTTGCACCTTCCACTCAAGAAAATAACTTGCACTCACAGCATTCAAGCTAAACCAAGGATATGCAATATACCATTGATCCTCTTTACTCATTCATGTAGGAACCAAATTAGAACTCTACCATGGCCAATAATACTCAAATGAGAATTATCTCCAATGTACATCTCCCCACCAACATATTTTTCATATTTTGTAGACCAACCTCAATGTAAGGTCATGTGGAAAGAGGAACGACAATTTATCAACCACACAACTTTTGTACATGAGTAGCTAACACAATGATGAAAGAATCACCTATATAATGGCATAATCTCTTAGACTCATCATCAAAATCTACCCTTTTCTTCTACTTCTCACAATCTATTCTTAGATGTTTGAATTTGTTACACTTCCAACATTTCACATTGAACTTACCATGATATTTGGAACTCTCATGGGATTAGGATCTAGACTTACCTTCCTTTTTGTCCTTCTTGCATTTTTCTTTGGATCTTTCACAAATTGCTAGGGTCTCCTTAGACAACTCATATGACTTTCTTCTCATTTTTTAGAAAGAAAAGATGCAATCGATTTTTCCATCTTGAACTTGGTGGTAGTACTCCTAATGGCCATAACCAAGTGGTCCCATGAATCTAAAAAATAACAAAACAAATTCATACATTAAGTGGGGACCCCCTTTTTTTGGCTTTGAGTGTTGTGGTTTCTTCCTTCGCTTCTTTTTTCTTCTTTCCTTTTTCCTTTGTTTTTTGTTTTCCTTTCTATGTTCCTCATTTTGCATGTGTGTCATATCAGTCCTGTTAGAAAGAAAGGATAAGATTTTGAATTTAATGACAACATCGTTGGAAGTTAATGTCACCAACCCGCTTTGGCACACCATTAATGAAGATAATCAAATGGGTAATAACATAAAAATTTATTCATTTCATCCCCACTCATTCAAACAAGCATGATTTTGAGAAGCTCTACAACTACTTTGCCTATCGAAATTCACCATTGTTCTTGAGGAAGATTGGCCTGTGTTTTCGCATGAAAGGGTGCGTGTGCGGGTTTCCCAACTAGTTTTCATTCTTGGCATGTTTGTCTTATCACTTGCTTGCTCGCGTGCTCGTGTGTTACATTCTCCTAGATTGGCTCTTCCTTCTTTCTCCTTCTTCCACCTAGGTGCCGCTCATATTGTCCAGGTTGGTTAATTTCTGAGCCTTTAACTTGTAAATTTCTTTACTTAATCAACTTGCTTGGCATGGGTGTGCATTTTGGGTTTTGGGTTTGTTGGTTTGTTGCTTGGTTTCGTTTTGTGTTCAAGTTGGTTTTGGTTTTGGTTTTTGTGTTTTTACTTCTTGGTTCTTAGTTTGGTTTTGGCATTCCTTTGTTCTTTGCTTTTCTTTTCATTTTCCTCCATTTTCTTTGGCTGTTTTTTTCTCAACTCTTTTTGCCTACCAAATCATGTGTCTCGTTGGCGCATCGATAGATAATTTTTCCGACATCATCATCAGGCATTGTACCTTGGGATTTCCTTGTGATTTTCCCTCGGTCATGTTAATGGTTTCCTTGGGTTTTGACTTGGATCCTTGCCTTAGCATTGTCAAGACTTAAAGCATGATTTTGGGTTTCACAGTTCACAATCTTCATTTGTTGCTTGCTCAAAACATTTGCAACCTGGGTAAGGGGAAACCCCAATCCTCGACCAACGACCTTACCTTTTACTTAGCCAATGTGATCAACAACTTTCAGACATCGGAGTTTGGAGATCCTCCTTTCCTATTTCTTATAGAGGTACAAAGGGTATTGAGGATCCCCGACCTCCGATCCTTGATTTTGTGTGTAACATTTCACTTAGCTAAAATCCTGCTCTTCATTTTATTTTTTCAGATATTGGACATTGGAGATCCCGTTTGTTCATTTCCTTATAGAAGTAGGAGGTATGACAAACCCCTGACCTCCAATATCTACCATCACAAAGGGTTGTTTTCATCATGATAAAGTTTCCAAGAAAGCCTTCATTGAAAACCTTTCAAAAAAAATCAAGTTAGGTGAAAAAAATGTGAATCGGGCCTCAGGCATCAGGTTTTTATTTTAAGTAATACCTAAGGGAAACATGAAGGCGAAAAGACGAAACCCTGCAACCCGATCACCAAAGTCCTTTCGAACTTCAAGATTCAGGAATACCATTTACACAATGCTAATAACAAAAGGAAAGGGGTAAAGGGGATTCCCGATTCCTGGTACCCAATCAAACAAAAATATCCCTTTGGAGAGTTCACAAGTAAAGGATAGATGATACCCCCGATCATACTAATAAGAACTTAGCCAAAGATTTCTTCCTTTGTGGCATCTTTCAAACATCGATTTATAGCCAATACCTCTTACCCATTGCTTATAGAGGTACAAAGGGTAAGGGTTATCACTGACTCCTGACATCCAAGAATGAGTGTTTGCTTTTGACTATTGTAAAAATAGAAGCAACTTATATGTTCAAAAGCTAAGGTTGAAAACATAAGAATGGGGTTGGTTAACAATCGTAAAATTGGTGCCAAGGGGTAAATAAAAAATCTGAACTACGATCCCCGAAGTCCTTTTGGACTTTGCGAGTCAAAGATATTGCTTAACCAATACTATTGCTAAGGAGGTAAAGGGTAAAGGGGATCCCCGATCCCCAATACCTGATCGAGTGATGGAACATATCCTCAAAAAAACTTTATTAATAAACAAAGGGTAAAGGATATCTCTAATATCTGATACTCAAGAGGCTTTGAAACTTAGCAAAGTAAATTCATTTCATAGGTATTGAGAAATGGGGATTCCTGATCCCTGATACTTGAAGTTTTTTAATAATGAAAGGATGCAAGCTTAAGTATATATACCAATGGTAAAGGTTAAGGGGAAGGCTCAAAGGTTGATCCCTGAAGCAATTGTATAACTTCAGCTTGACAAATTATAACTTTGAGATAGGAGTATATATGGCCTAACATGATTTATCTTGCAGGTTTTCTCTTCTTGGTGTAGGTTCAAATGATAATACATGGTACTAGTTTTGCAGGAGATATTCCTCCGAAGGATTCTGAGGAAACAAAGTACCAATTTAAAGGATACCACCCAATGGAAAGGATGAATCAAATCGTGCGAACCTGGTCTAATCACTTTGCTAGATAATTGAAGATAGGTGGAGATCGATGTTGATATCTACCCATGTTTTGTGATGAGGGAAACTTCTAATGTTGTGAATAGTGTGTTCTCCTAGTGCCACCCAAGTTAAAGATGTCCAAGGATGTGTGTGATAACTACTAGAGAAATAAAAGCACATAACATGCGCTTGAGTTTAGTGGCATTGGGAATTTTGAAGACTGTCGCTTGTTTCAATTTACTTTTAGTTGTTATTTTCATGCCTCTCTAATTTAGCAAGAGATTCGACTACAATTGGGGTGCCTAGTTCAGTCTTATTTTATTTTCAAGTTGAACTCAACTCCAACTAGGGCACCTAGTTATACTTTTATTTAATTTTTAGTTTACTTTTAGTTAAAAACTGAAGTGTTGGAGGTACTTCCAGTTATCTTTTTTATCAGATCCATAGTTTTAGGAACTTATTTTTCTATAAATGTTTCATTCTATATCATTTCTAAGGGTCTAAATTATTCATACCATCACATTCATATTTCATGTTCTTTGTGTTTTCTTTGCATTATTTGTGTTTAATTTAGCTTGTAGCAAAGAGTGTGCATGTTCTCGACTCATGTGGCTCAAAGTAGTGTAAGAACTCGTCCTAAAATATATATAAACACTCCATGGTATTAGAGCCAATATGATATTCTATTACCTAGTTCAATAATTACTATCAAGTTTTTTGTAGAACAATATTTGTATTGCTTTAGAATTTGATTGCTTTATGCAGAGGTGATTTTCTATGAGTGTTTACACAAGAATTTCTATAGGGATAATTTTTGTGCAAAATAGATTGGACCATTAGATCCAAAAGATGACTTCAAACCTATGAAATGACTATAAACATAGCCATATTTTGAGATAGTGAAATTTCTAGGGTTACCTCTATATTGTAGGAGCTACAATTTATTTTATAAAATGTGCAAGAACAAAGGTGATTGTGAAAAATTGTTTATGGGTTTTTCTAGGTTTTTTATGTTTTGATTTGGGTCTTTGTCAATATTTTCAAATTTGGGAGGGTATGCTCGTAGGTTTGTAATGACCATCCTGACATCAAAGTAAAGATAACATGGAAACGTAGCACAAACCTTCTTGATCAATAGTGACATCATGAATTCTCCTCACATGACATCAACAATAGAGGGAGGGGGAACTCCCCATACTCATTAGTCCCCTAGTCATATGGTACAATCACATGGAGTGCTTAAATCTAGGTTGTCTACTAGTGTGTGCTCAAGTCCAACTCCTCTTGGAGTTATTTTTTGTGCTAATTTATTTTTTAGCAGTGGAAATTTAAATAGATAAAAAGTTGAAAATTAAAACCCTTGTAACTTTTGATAGGCAACTCAAATTTGAGTGTTGTTTTTTCAAAATTGGTTATTTTTTTATGCTTTATTCATTGTGAATGTCTACACACTAAAATTCTAAAGTGTCATTTTTGAACTTTTTCCTCTTAGAAATATCTATGCCTTAAAACTATAAAGTGCCAAAATATGCGGGGTGCTCACAATAATGAATCAAGGGGGGTGTTTTGTTTTGTGTCCTGTGCACTTCTACATTTCATTTTCATATTTATTTTGTGCGATAAATTTAATTTAAGAATGTATTTAAATTAGACAGTCACACCTCTAAAACTCTTTAATTATCATGATTAGAAACATTTAAGGTACAACTTTTGCTAAAGAATAAAGGCTTGTATAAGGTAACAATGGGAATTGAGAAATAACCTACTATTGAGGAAGCTAAAGAAAAATGGTTTAACAAATATGATCAAGCCTTTAGATTTATGTGTCTCACTATGTCTCTCAAACTCCTCTTTCATGTAGAATCCTTGAACACATTGAATGAAATTTGGCTTGCTTTAGAAAAACTGTTTGGGAAGATGGATGAAATGAAAAGTGATGAGTTGGAAAATGAACTCTTAAGTTTGAGCCCTAGTTACTTTCATGCCTTAGATAATGGTTTCACTAAATTCAAATCACGAAGGTTGTAGTTGAAAAAATACATGGAATAGAGAAAAAGGAGGATCATCTAGTTCTTTTTATACTCTCCAAATTAGGTTCTGATTATTTTGTGTTTGTATCTACTTTCTACTCCACCAAAAGAGATTTTGGAACCACATAAAATATTCCTTATTTAATTAATAGCATGTAGTTTCACAGTCCATGACAGGGGTTGGAATTATTCATCACCCCTGCAACCTCAACTGTGACATGGGTTGGAATCTTAGTTTCTCTTGGAAACCCCTTCTAAATAGCCTTAAAAAACCCCTCCTAGTCATTCTTGATTCCCTCTCACTTGTTGGTCTTTTCTTTCTTCACTCCCCTTTCTCTTCATTTCTCTCCCTTCTAGCTACCTCTTGCCCCTCTTCTCTCCATCCTCCCCCTTTACTTCTTCTTCTCCTTTCAGTATTTTGTGTTCCTTCAGGGAGTTGTCCTTCTTGATTATGGCCTTCCTCTCTTTCGTTTTGTCTTTTTTGTTCTTTCTTTCAATTTCCTTTTATAAACCTCCTTTTTAATATTAAAAATCTTCTTAAAATTTATCTTTATCAAAGTTTCTTTTCTCTATATTTTCTTATTCGTGGTTATTATTTTTTTATATTTAGTCATATATTTATTATTATTTATATAAATTAAATAGTTATTAATATCTAGATATTTTCAACCTTACCAACCTTACTCTATATATATGGTAAGGTTAATAAATAAATATATATTAAGTCTTATTGTAAGGATTTTGCTTATATATCAATTTCTTATTGTATTATTTTTTTGTTTGGTCGGTGACATGAGTGTTTTTATTATTCAAGCTTAAAAAGGATTACATCATATCTTCCTGGCTCTAGCCATAGAATGGTACAACATTTAATACCATCCAAACACAACAGACACCACAGAGAAACAAATACAACCTCAAGACCTTAAAAAAGGACCTATTAACAGGTTACAATTTTGAAGCATAGCTTGGTCTTTCCTTGGTGTGAGACCGGAGGCCCATAGCAAAACTTTTCTTTGTGAGTTTCTTGTCTTTCCTCCCTTTGACGACTTTCTAGCCGTCCTCTACCTTTGTAGCCGCCTTTTTCCATTCCAAAGCTTTTCCCTTCTCAACAATCCCACCTCCCATTTTTCCCGCCTCCTTTTGCCATGCTTCAAATGCTACATTTTGCTGCCATGTTTTTTCAAGATCTTCAACTAATGCTTGCCTTCTCTGGCCTTCTCCCTCTCCATTACTCTTCCCCTTTTCATGCATCTTCAGCTAGCCCAATTTCTCCCTGCACTCCGGAGTTTTAACACCTTGAGAGGTATGCTTTGTTTCCCCTTCAGAAGTTCTTCCTTCCTTAGCACCCTTCAAGATGGGAACTTCAGTATGACCCAACCCCCATGTTGTTTTGGCTCCCTAATTGACTGGGGCAGTTCATAGTTTCCCACTACTTGAGAGTTGTTCTTGTGCTACTTGTCCTTGCTTCCAATCTGTTTCTCCACTGCATAATGTTTGTGTGAAGCATCTTGCCACCAAGTAGTTGGTTTGGACCATCTGGGCTTTGCACACTATGCAACAATATGCCCGACATGGAAGCATCTCCTGCAGCGAAATGGAACCCCTTTGTAGTCCAAGGGTTGTACCCAACACCCTTTGGATGTTTTAATTGAAACTTCTCTTGGAAGTGTCTTTGAAACATCCATCTCCACCAAAATCTAGGCATAGGTGGAATGCATAAGATTTGAAAATCCCTCATCAATCATCAAGAAATCCCCTAAAGAATTTCCTATAGTCTCTAAGCAAGATTCAAACACTAGTACACAAACAACAATATATGACTAAATAAACTACTAAAAATTGCATATAAATGACTAACTTTAGTCACGTGACTATTAGTGGTTTATTTGTAGTCATTTATAACACCACTAAATTTATGACTAAACAATTTTAGTCATTCATTTAGTCATTGATTTTAGTCGTTAATTTGGTCATTGATTTGTTCATTGATTTAGTCATTTATTTAGTCATTATATTTAGTCATTAATTTTAGTCACGTGACTATTTTAGTGGTTTATTTGTAGTCATTTATAACACCACCAAATTTATGACTAAACTATTTCAGTCATTTATTTAGTCATGGTAGTGATTTGTTTAGTCATATATTATTCATTAATTTAGTCATTACTTTAGTCATATATTTAGTCACTACTTTAGACATATATTTAGTCATTGATTTAGTTATATATTTAGTCATCAATTTAGTCATTTAGTCATATATTTAGTCATTAATTTAGTCATTACTTTAGTCATTTTTATTTATTGGTTTCCATTAATAAAAAAGATTACTTATCAACTATCTAAAATATTTGCACAATAAAACAACAATGAGAAGTTAAAAATAACTTATTTTATTAATCAAAAAGATATTACATTTAGCTCTGTAAGCTTGAAAATGGAGTTACAATTTGTTGTCCCAACATAAAAGAACTTGAAAAGATTACAATACATTGTTGAGAGAGAAAGTAACTAGCTGAAATCTACTCCAAAACCTTGCCTTTATGTTGTTCAACAGCTTACAAAAGAATAGGAACATGACTGTTATTTTATATCATAACCTATAGTCCCTTACCCTTGTAATGCATAAGTACATGATACATCTTTGCAAAGGAACTTTCATTCTATGATTGTGATAAAGCTCCAATAATCTGTAGGTTGCCCTCATTCAAACTAACCATGCACAAAGATATTCAAACTCTCTTGCCTATTGTAGCTCTTTATGGAAACTCTGCCACCACCTCCACTAGCTCATCCCTTACCTCTAGAAGCACTTATCATACCCATTCCCTTCCTACATAAGGTAAAAAAGAGTCCCTCAATGCTACAATCAATAAAACCAATTTAAATGTATGCAAAGAAAGTGCACTACCATGAATTATCAAATAGCGAAAGGCATTATTTGCATTTCCATAGGTGAAAATACAATTGTTGCTTGCATATCAGCATCAAATGTAAAGGTTTACCTCTTCCCTCTTCTATGTCCATAATTTGCACCTATACCATTTTTATCATTTGTAATGTATTTAGTTATAGCCTACAACAACATGATATATTTTAAATGGAGATTCCATATGTATTTCTCATTATCTTTTCACCATTACCATCAACCACTTTCTAGTTAAAGGGTTCGTTCTAGACTACTGTAAATATTGCCAAGATAAAGATTCAACAAATTGTGCTAAAGATCAACATTGCTTACCCTTAAAGGAGTTTGCACAACAAGATGTTCAAGTACAAAATTTGCAACAAAGGGATCTAATGGTCCTCCATCTATGTCCTCACTTATTCTCTTCCCCTTTTTTCTTGAAAATAGTAGACAAGTCTTAGAATCCCAGTTTTGACTAGAATTATTGCAAGCAACAAAGTAGGCTAGCTCTAGATGGAAGCAAAGATGATCATAAAGATAATCTACACAACATATTTGCATTCAAATAAAAATTGGCATGGGAAACTCCCAGAAAGAACTGATAGCATATTACTGCTATAAAATTAGAACTTGGGAAAAAACAACAAAACAATACACATGCTCAACTCTAATAATTCACAAAGTATAACTTGTAGAAGAAAATATTACCTCTTTTCCTTTCCTTCCATAGATAGAAAGGTCCTCTAGCCTTAATTGAGTTGATTTGGTTGTCCATAGAAGCTCCACCATTTTTCTCTGAGCTATTGTCTTCCCACTCAGTAAGTCCCAACCCATGGCAACAACCAGTGGTTGTAAACAAGGATAGAGTGCAAGGATATGCTTTAAGAAAAAAACAAAATAGCCATTCTTATATGTTGAAGGCTGTCTGAAAAGGATAAAAACAATACATACAAACAAGTCTTGGATCCAACACGATTTGTAGAAACACCACACACAGAAGCACAAATGATTTAATTTCATATAATTCTTCATTAATGAAGTGAACCATTTAACTATGAATCTAGATTCTACAACAATGATAAATTTTTTGCAATACTGCAATAAGTGCCTAGCAACTATAAGTTATAAACTTTTTGAACTGCAACAATCACTATAAAATCATACATTGCTAGCCTCCTGTAGGTGTTTGTTCTTGAAAAAAAAGAGAGTTGCCTTCAAAAAAACCTCAAGGACATGCTCTCCAGATACGTGAGCAAAATGATACAACTCTCTCTTGCAAGATTTAGTTACCAAACCCTCGGCTATAGATAAATTTATCGAAAGAGTAACATTCCCAGAATGTAAAGCCTTAAGCAATCTATCAAGCTTTTGTAATGGGGGTCGGAAAGAGTATTCATTAGAAACTCTATTGACCTCAACCTCTTCATGAATCAAATCATCTCGTATATCTTGGAAAACAAAGCAGCCAAATTTTCAACATTACTTCCATCCAAAGGAAAATAGTCGATCATTTTAACTAGAAAAATTTGGTAAACCAAACACAATCTAAAAAAAACTACCTATAGTTCTACTTTTTAATTAAAAATAAGGCCTCATAAATTTAGAGTTATAAAAATGTGATGCAAAACCTTGGTGAAACCAATCAGCCCCAATATCTCAATTTTGTTTTGCCAAAATAAATTTTTGACATGGTAACCATCACCAACCACCAATAGCCATCTAAACAAATATTTACAAACAAAAGCCATATTGATCATAAATATTTTTGTTAGATAAAACTCGAGCTAAATTATATGCATGGATTATTACCTCGACCATTTTTGTGAGTTGCTTACTATTGGACATTAAGACTTTTTCATAAATCTTCAACATTTGTTCCCACATTTGCAAGTGAAACCATTGACTTCCTATATCATCATCTGGGGGCTTTAGCACCTTGATGAGATCATGTATAATCGACATGCAAATCATACACATTTGAAAGAGATAAAAATTGCTTTCAAACCAAAAAGTCTCATAAATAAATTCAATGCTAACATAAGGAGATTAAAATTGATTTTAGTAACAAAATTAACCATGCAAATCTGCAAGTAGGGAAAAACACAAATATTAAATAATTCTCTTTCAATTCCAAGATAATGAACCTAGACAACCATTTTTTAATCCCAAGCCCAACATTAACAATCTTGTAAATCAATGATAGCCAATCTTAATTTCCTCTCCCAGAAGGATAAGTCATCCTCTTAACCTAATTTTTTACAGTACTATCAATGGCACAACACCATATCTATAGCTAAGAACACTGACACTTTATAAAAAGGATTTCATCGAGTTCAAACATAATAAAGTTGAAGTATAGAGACCAAATCTTTTGCAAAAATATGGTTGCTCTAACCACAACCCTCATAAATTTTAAAAACTTTAAATGAATATTTATACTACTAGATTCTCATAGGTTCAGACTTACATCCAAAGATTTGCAATTGTCCTAATTAAAACATTCAAGGTTATCTTCCCACAATAAAAACCCTTCAAATGTAACACTTAAATCATTTTTCCCAACACCTTTCCCTTGTGTTCTTTCTTTTTACATATTGCGTTCGAACTTCTATCGATCCTCATATATGTGCAGTCTCAAATAGTAAAATTATTTTTTTCTTTTTTTCTTTTTCTCAAGCCTTTGGTTGTCCACTTTGTGTTTTAAATTTTTAACTAACTTACAGATTTTCCTAGTAAAGGTCTTAGATATGATTTGATTCGATACAGATATGAAATTCGATATAGATTTGATTCAAATTCATTCAGGATACAAGTATAGGCCTGTGGATATGGGCAGGATACGAAGCCCACCTTGAGGGTACGAAAATTTCGTACTTGGTACGTACCTAGACCAAATCCGACTGTTTGAACGCTCAGGGTGCAAAATATTCAACATTACTATTCATGGTGACTGTAGGGTTGGAGAGCATATAATACAAAAAAATTTAAGTGAAGTACTTATTTTTATGTCCACTAAAAGACTAAAAAGAATAAGGTCATTAGCAGACCGAGATGTGCAATGCCCAAGTTTGTAATGATCAAAAATGATTTTGATCGAGAGGGCCTATTTCTGCTATTAAGATTTCACCACCCACAAACAGTTGTTGGCAACAACTGCCAACCCATGAAACAAAAAACATGTGCATGTTGTTTGAATACAATGCCAATTATTAACAATAAATGGTGTATAATTATGTATCCTTGGTGACTAGAGTTTTATGTGCTTTATATACCTGGGTATATCATCTAACTTTGTTAAAATTTATTGAAGATAACAAAATCCATTTTCCATTCGTGAGCAGGAAAATCTGGAAATTATGTGTCTCGTAGCTACTGTCTAGAGTGCAAACTGCAAAAAAAAAATTGTGCTATTTGTAGCCTGCAATTGATACATCTAATAGTAAAATCCCACTTTCATTAGTTGTAGTTGGAGGCATTCCTTTCCTGACAACCTTTGATATTATGGTAGAGAAACTTAAATAGAAAATGATACCAATTTTGTATCTTTATTCATCACCCTTCTGATGGGAGTTGTTTTATTTCATTTAAGGTCATTGGAGTTGTATGCATGTATCCAAATATGGTAGAATAATTTGGGGTTGTAATACGATTGCAAGTTTGCTGACATATAAATATGAGGTGGGAATGTAGCATGCATTAATGCACTGAATACAAGGCAATTTGAATGAGTGAACTAGTTAGACAAATGTAGATCCTAGTAAATTTTACTAGCTGATGGTTTCCTGTTAGATATGATTTGGTGAAGTTCTCCTTGGATGGCTACAACAATGGGTTACTGTTATTTTTTTTTTGTCTAGATTTCTTTGTAAGATACATAGTTTATAAAATAGACTAACTATTGCTAAAGTGGTGGTGTATTTTTGCTATGTTATTTGACTATTAATATGGTGGTGTATTTTGAACTTAATTACTACTGCAAATATGTATATATTTCTGATTTTTATATGTTTTTGTATTAACGTACCCAAAATGTACCCAACCCCCCAAAAAAATTGACCGAATCCCATATCGGATTCTAGTACCCATACCCGAACCCAAAAACAAATCAATAACTTAGATTTTTAAGATCAATTGCCTAAACAGTACAAGACTTTCTCCACAACTTCTTTCACTTCTATTTTTTCTCTGAATCTTCAAAGAAGAGCTTTATTCTGCAACCTTTTCAAAAGCATGGCCTTCACTCTATGTGTATGAATATGATAGATGCTCTCCTTGACTATCTTTCATCTATTCTCCACCATTGATTCCTTGTTAAGTTAATTGTCAATAATGTTATGTTTATGTACTTGCCATTGGACAAAGCAGTCATTTCTTACATTGATGTCATTTCTCTATCAAGCAAAGAAGACTGGTAGTATTGGCTTTTTATAGTGAGATTATTTTCGTCCTTTATAGTCGTTGTTTTATCATATATCCTTTATCCTATAGTTTGATTTGTTATTATTGTTCATATAATGGATAGTTGGTCAAAGGCTTAATTTACTACAAGTTACCCAAGGTAAGGATTAGTTAATGACTAATGTAGCAACAAAAATTTAAGTGACAAGTGTCCATGAAAAAAAATAAAATTCACATAACTAGAGAATAGTTGATTCTCCATCCACTAAATGATAAGTTTCAATGAGACAAAAGAAATTTCACATAAGTGGAGAACAACTAATTCTACATGCACTCAGAGGTGAGTAAGACATTATTCCAAGCTACCTGGCCATTCATGGTTATGGACGTACCAAAAAACTAATAGAAAAATAGTCGATTAACTATCCTCCTCAAGACTCCCAAAGAACATGCCAGTGATGATAGTGAGAGACTGAAATGGGCAAGATCCTTCCTTGAAGATCATCCAACATTGGGTGTTGATACATGCATAATTGAAGCAACAAACAAATGCATAAACTATACATAATGTCCACTCATTTGTACTATGTATTTAAGGATTAAGAAGTATGTACAAGAAAGTTTGTAGGAGGAAGCTCTTGAACAAAGAAAAGTATCCATACAATGAAGCTTTTTGGAAAAGAAAGGAAGGAAGCTTCTAGAGATTTTAAATTAAGACAAAATAAAATATTTATACTATTTTCTATCCCATTTGACTAATTCTCATCATTTCCTCCCTACTCTGAGGCAATAATCTTCAGTTTCTATTTTAGATGTGAAAAATTATGCTCACAGTCTGATTGAACAAATCCACAAATCTTGATTTGGAAATTAGCTTTTCCAACCGGGTAGTGGTCCTGGCTCAATTGGCTAAAATCATTCAGTTGCAGGAAAATGGTCACGAGGTCCAATCCCCCTATTCGCATGGTACTAGAGGGTGCTTCATGCCAACTTGACCAGTCACATTAGAAAGTTTGCTTGACACACTACAGGTTATAGTGGGGCTAAGCCAATTCTTGTAGTCTAAAAACAATTAAAAAAAAATCCTTTCCAACCAAGTGGTAGTAAATTCATGTCACCTCATCCTCCAAGTGTGGTGGCTCATAGAGTTTAGACTGTTACACATTAACAATATCGTTTGTACCTAACTGAGAAGGAACATCTAGTCATAAGCATTTACCAACCTACCACAAAATAGTATAAGGAAAATAATCAATAGATTTGAGCTAATGATGCTAAGATTTAAATATTTGCTTGTTCTACTAGAGCTTAACTTTGTTACCATCTTGAATATATAAACCTATGTCAATTATTAAGTTGTTTGTATTTGGGTCAATCTTCAATTATGTATCACAAAAGTCTGCATGGAATTCAGCCAAATGTTGTAAAAAGATAAGACGCCTTGTCTCATAGGAGCAAGTGACTGACTTATCTAGAAGGATATATGATGTATATGCTTATAATGTAATGGCTCTCACTACTTGGTGACATGTGTTGTCTTTAACATCACCTTCAAGATATCTTCTAGAGCATATGGACATACTACAATACTATGACTTCTCTACAATCATGTCACATAGCTCCAACAATGTCATCCTTGTTTTGCATCATTTCTAGAAAACAACAAAACAAAGGAAATAAGTTGACTAAAGAGGAACAATTTGTGTATCATGCAACTATCAAGGTGTCCCTTCATCTTCCACACTTTCATACCAATGTATTTGGACTAATCTTTCAAATTTATTATTAGGATAATAACATGATAGCATCAAATGGAAATCTTGTATAATTCAACCTCTTGGATACTGTACAAAAATTTTACTTAATACAATCTTTCCCCTAGTATGCTCTCTCTTGAAACCTCTTGAGTTGTTTGATGCACTCTAAATAGTGTTTTTATCATGGGGGTTGAGGGGCAGTGCCCCTCACGGAGTTCGAGGGGAAACGCCCCCACTGCCAACACCAATTTAAGGGTTTTGAAACCATACAAAACTCCATGGCGCACCTCATTTTCATGATTTTTTGAGTGGCAAAAAATCGGTGGGATGTTGTGTTATTTTCTGCTGATATGTTCTAGTGTTGTTGATATGTTTTCATCGGTTTATTGGTGGAGCTATGAGGGGAGTTCCCCCGATGTAGTAATGTTAGGCCAATAGTGTCACTATCGGCCTAACATTACTACATCAGGGGAACTCCCCTCATTGCTCCACCGATAGACCGATGAAAGAAGCTAACTTGTTCATATATCGGTCTATTAGTGGAGCTATGAGGGGAATTCACCTGATGTAGTAATGTTAGGCCAATAGTGACACTATCGGCCTAACATTACTGCATCGTGGGAACTCCCCTCATAGCTCCACTGATAGATCAATGAAAGTAGCTCACTTGTTCATATATCAGTCTATCGGTGGAGCTATGAGGGGAGTTCCCCTGATGTAGTAATGTTACACTGATAGTGTCACTATCAACCTAACATTACTACATCGGGGGAACTCCCCTCATAGCTCCATCGATAGACCAATGAAAGAATAATGGTAGGGGAATTTTTGTTAGATGTTATAGTTGGATATGCTCTGGTAGACACGTATGCAAGATGTGGAATCATAGACAAAACACTTGAATTGTTTGACAAAATGACTCAAAGAGATGTCATCCCATGGAATGAAATGATTGATCACAAAATGTGCATAAAATGGATTTTGCAAGGAACCTCTCAAAATCTTTGAATTAATGAAGCACTCTGGAACACATCCTAACATTCTACTTTCAATGGAATCAGGGAGGTCATTTAAACTTACACCCTTCTATGTTGAAGTGTTGCAGCTGTGTCAGGTTGCCAATGAATTAGGGAGGCTATTTAAATCTATAGACCCTACCATGTTCAAGTGTTGCAGTTGTGATAGGTTTCCAATGGAATCAAGAAGGTTATTTAAATGTTCACACCCTTCTATGTTCAAGGTTGCAGTTGTGAAAGGTTACCAATGGAATCAAGGAGGTTATTTAAACCATGACAATATTTTAGTTTTGAATGTTGCAGCTTCAATAGATTGTCAATAGAATCAAGGAGGTTATTTAAACCTTTAAAAATTCCTATTATATTCAAGTGTTGCAGCTATGAGAGGTTGACAATGGAATTGGGGAGGTTATTTAAACCTCTGTAACTTTCTATTTTCAAGTGTTGCAGATGTGATAGGTTGCCAATGGAATCAGGAAGGTTATTTAAACCTCTACAATCTTCTATGTTCAAGTGTTGCAGCTGTGACAGGTAGTGAGAGATGTGGCCTATGTGCAGATATTTGTAGGGAATTTGATTGAGGCTGCCACATGAATGTCTTGATCAAAACCTCTAAAATTGTTTAATTGGATGCCAATATCTTCAACAAAAAATCAAATTGTTTAATTTTATGTCTATTTTTCACTTCACAAATATCCTAATTTGGCATCATGTATCTCTTCAAATAAATGCCCCAGTTAGGAATCTTGTACCTCCATAGTTGGATTTCTTCATGTTGGATCCTTTGCCCCCTTGTCAAAACATGTTCCTCACTATAACTAGGCATAAAAATTTCATTTATCTTTCTACTAGCTTTTATTTTAAATTTCAATGTTTTACAAAATGAATGTTAAAAATTTACACATTTAAGTGTAATTCATCTAATGTCATCTTTTTTTAAACTTCACACCTTTTGTGAACCCTCTTCATACCCGCTTGTGCCAAATTGGGAGCCTTGGAACAAGGTATGGACATCCATCAAAGCATTAAGGATAGAGGAATTTTGTCAGATATTGTAGTTGCAACTGCTCTTGTAGACATGTATGCTAAATGTGGGATCATAGAAAAGGCACTTGAATTGTTTGACAAAATGCCTCAAAGAAATGTGGTCTCATGGATTGCAATAATTGCAGGATATACACAAATTAGATCTGTTGAAAAGGCTTTAGAAACTTTCAAGCAAATGAAATTTGCAGGTTTAAAGCCAGACTTCGCAACCTTTGCTAGCATCCTCTCTGCCTATTCCAAAATGGAAGCTTTGGAACAGGGTATGGACATCCATCAAAGCATAATAGAAGGGGGATTTTCGTCTAATATTATAGCTGGAAATGCTTTGCTTGACATGTATATGCAAAATGTGGAAGCATAGAGAAGGCATGTGAAGTTTTTGATAGAATGCCTTGAAGAGATGTCATCTCTTGGATTGCAATTATTGTTGGATATGCACAAAATGGATTTGTTGGAAACACTTTAGAAACTTTCAAGAAAATGCAGTTGGCAGGTATAAAGCCAAATTCCACAACCTTTGCCAGCATATTTCTTGCTTGTGCCAAAATGGGGGCTTTGGAATAGGGTATGAACATCCATCAAACCATAAATAATAGAGGAATTTTGTTAGATGTTGTAGTTGCAACTGCCCTAGTAGACATGTATGCAAAATGTGGAAGCATAGACAAGGCATCTAAATTGTTTGACAGAATGCCTGAAAGAGATACCATCTCATGGAATACGATGATTGCGGGATATGCACAAAATGGATTTGTTGAAAAGGCTTTAGAAACTTTCAAGCAAATGCAATTAGCAGGTCTGAAGCCAAATTCCACAACCTATGCCAACATCCTCCCTGCCTCTGCCAAAATGGGAGCTTTGGAGTAGGGTATGAACATGATGGAAGGGAGAATGGTCTTCACCTTACCAACACAATCTTTTTATTTAAAAGGCTGCAAAAATATTGTCCCAAGCTCAAGAATTTAGTAGCTCTAAACCCCGATATTTTTAGATCTACTTTTCGTTTATTATGAATAGATTGAAGCGACAGCTGTATGGAGACTCATTTTGGCTCATCTCATTTTTTCTTAAATTCTATTTGGTAGTGTTTCGTAATAATTTTCCTGCAAACTCTAACCATTTTTCTCATTGGCATCATTGACAACACAATAGAACTTGTGCAAAATCTTGAGGTAAGTCACTTGCCATGATTTCAATGATTTTTTTTTGGAAATCTATACACGGCCAGATCACTTTTAGTTTTTGTTGTGTTTTATTTCATTCTAAAACAGATCTGTTGTTATCTGGTAAATGAAGGCATTGGTTCTATGGTTTTATCTTTGGCTGTTTTCATATATAAAATTATTGTAATACAAAGTGTTAGACCCTTGTTTGTTTCTCCCCATGGAGATATTTTGAACTATGAAATGATTATTTGGTGGTTTAAATTTTTTATTTATTTTGTTTTCCTTGCCCTTGAGGTTATTTTTGTGACAATTCTCCTGACATAATTATTTAGTATTAAATGTATAGAGCTACTCTTGAAGTTGTAAATGCAATGGTTGTCAGAGCTATTTTCATATAGAGTGAACAGTAGAGATCGGATCATATTCATATGTTAAACTTAATACATTCTTGATTTACTATTAGCGAATGAAGTTCAAAATGATTTTATATTTATTGAAATTTGAGTCTGTCTTCAAGACCATTCTTCCTAATATTTATGAGATGCTAGACCTTGAAATGTCTAAGAAAATTAGTAATAAATTTTATCTGCAAAATTATCCTTTTGAAATGCTTGATCATACAGTGGGATGATATCATTGTGTTTCTAGACCTTGAATGACGTAAAACATTTGGAAAAATGTAAACCTATTTAACAAACCTCTGTGTTTGAAACTTCGTTGATGGTAGTGGAATTTTCTTCAGGAGTATTTGAAAAATAATCAGATTATGATGTATCGATACTAGTACTTCTACATTATGTTGGGATCTCTCCAAGGTCTAAGTTGCTCATTATATTGTAGTTGTTTTGATTCTAACAACAACATTTGATCCTAATTTTAGTCTTTTAGGTGACTGTGGGAGTATTGATGAGTCCTTAAATTAGTATAACAATAATTTCCTCTAAGAGCCTTATAAGGGTTTGATGATTTCTTGTGTCACTAAGAAAGCACTTACGTAATATGTATGGCTATTTTCCACTATTGACTTAGGTAAAAATGAATGAAGTCTTAAAGAGGTTATTGCAATGAGATACTATGTTCTCATGTGTCCTTCAGTGAAGACAATGTACTTTTAAGGACTGTTCTAAATTAATCAATGAATCTATAAACTGATACTTGTATTCTTCTTTTTTATCCTAGTGATACATGAGCTGGTTATGTATCTCTATAACCATGGATCAACCCAAGTAAACTTGCATCCTATAATTTGCATACTGATATCTTCATGCTCTGTACTCAACTAACTCTTAAGCCTTAAATTATGAACAAATTGTGTGCAAGAAGTTGGATGAGAAAAAACATTTATACCCATTACACGGAAAAATCCAATGCTATGATGGTGAAATGCATTCAACAACAAGCATCAAATCCCTTTAGGTATGAATTGAGAATCAAAAGGGATTGCCTCCTGTACCTGATCCATAATTTCAAATTTCTTCTAAGCAGGACTGAGACCATTGAGGAAATACTCACCACAAAGAAAATTAGGAAAAGACTTACTTTAGCCATGCAACAAAATGTCCAGGCAACAAAAGGCAAGCTATTCAACTAGAAAATTTTGTGGAGACAATTATTAAAGGGGAAATTGGAACCCTCCTCTCTACAAGCTTGTCCCTATAAATACCATTGCAAATTGGACAATTGTGGATGTTGTTGTGGAGCAACCAATTCCTTTCCAAAGCCCCAAAGAAGTGGCAAGTGGCAAATTATCTATTGTGTTATGTTGTTGATTGTCCTGGTCAAGAAAGATAATCTTGTTTTTTACTTGTATGGATAATCTTCTCATGCTAGTAACTCTTCTGATGGTTTATGTTTGATCTTGTTGGTTTGACCAACTTTTGTACATTATGTTTTAGGGTTCTTCTTGTTGTGACTTCTCAGTTTGCTATTTTGGTTTAAACTTTAAAGTTGTTATCCTATTTCAAATATATATTTTGTAAACAGATTTACCTCTATTCCAAACATTATAAAACATTCTCTTGTTTTAGATGTATTCTTCACTTTTATCAAAAAGAAAATGGAAGACACTGTGAATTTACATCACCTTCTGTATCAGAACTAAGTACATGTCAGTAACTTCTCTTATGGGATATTATTCTACCATTTCCAATCCTCTTCTAGGTCATCATGGTTTTAGTTGTTAGTCTAACTAAAAATATGTAGACCTCCCCCAACTGCACCATCATTCATACATGTTTTTTTGTCCAATTCTTCTTTAGTTCAAGGATTCAATCAGGATAATAGTAGTCAAAAATAATTAGATGAATGATCTAATTTTTTCTGCTACTTATCTGCTTCTTAAGATACATAAATATGATATAAAGCAATTTAAATGAAATAAAAATAATACAAACTGACTCCAACCAGAAATAAGTAACCTACCAGTCCTGAAAACCCATTCTCTTTTCTCGTATCTCAAAGATCAATGTGTCAAACAACAATATCCCTCTAAAACAATATTCCCACTCCACTTTGTTCTCTCTGACCAAAGGTTTTGTTTTAATCTAATCTGGGGAAAATAACTAGTCAATTTTTGTAGAATTGGAACCTTGTCAATAAGCATTTGTATGACCCTAATCAGGCCTAATCCTAATCAACTACATCCCAAACTCAAGAAGGAAATTTTAGAGAAAATTAAGAAGAAAGAACAAAGACTTTTTAATTGCATTTGATTCACTTTGTGCAACTTTAATTGTTTCTTCTACTTTAATCCAATCATTTGTTTTCAATTCCATGTTTCCAAGCATAAATAAATCATTTGATAAGTTTTTATCCACCTTAAGTGCATCCCTAGTCAATTCTAGGCTTAGTTGGATCTCATTCCAAGCCTGAGCCATGGTTGCAAGACATAGATATATTGCATCCACATAACCAGGAAACTTGAACAATATGAGCCTGTATAAAAGATTTTTTTTTTTAGTATCATGTAGTTGTTCAAACAACCTAGCAAGATTAAATAGTGTTGTGACTTTATCCCATGGTAACTCAAGTGAAACACCACCTTCTTCTAGTAGATGGAAGAATTCCATATCCTTAAAGTGCACAAAAAAAACTGCAGAATTGGTACTAGGGATTTTATTTATGAATTCAACCCAAATGCCATTTCTTAATTCCTCCACAAAAGTTTGTTGAGCCAACTCTAGTTCATCACGCTCAAAATGAAGAACCCCAATGTTGTTTAAAAATTCAATGGGTACTTCTTCTCTACTCTTCTTCGAAAGAGACTTTGTTGTCTTAAGAGATATTAATAACTCACCCATCTTGATAAATGCATGGGCATCACGTGGATCTATGTAAGTTGCCTTTCTTAAAATTTCCAAAGTCTTCTCTGCCTGCCCTTGCTGAGCATATATATGGCCTGCAACTTTTAAGCTCTGACATTTGTCAAGGCGGACCTCCATAACCTTTTCAAAATTTGAGAGAGAAATCTTAAGATGTATGTTTCTTCTATGTTTTGAATATATATATATATATACTTGTTGAAGTCAAATATTTGCACATTTGTAGGTGCATATATATATTTGAATGTTTCTTATTTCAACATATATTTGCACATTGTAGGTGCATATAAGGAGAATTTGTGTCAGAGAAGGAATCTACTTGGAAGAATGGGGTGTGTGTACATACCAGTGCAAAATTTAGAGGAAGAAGTGAAAGTAGCATTATATAAACTATCGAGAGATGCCACTGAAATTCTTGACATCCTGAAAGTAGAGCAAGCTCCTCTTGATTTATGGCTATTTATAGCAAGATAATATTTCAAGCAAGGAAAAATTGAGGAGTTTTAACAAATACTGGAAGAAGGTGCTAGTCCATAAATTGATGAGTACTATGCTAATGTGAGGTATGACAGAGCTGCCATTTTAAATACCCTTGGTGCATACTACAACAATGTTGGTAATATTAAGACAAAGCATTCAGAGAAGGAAGAACAATTCGTTCGTGCAACATTTTACTATAACAAGGCTTCTAGAATTGATAATCTCAAGCCATCAACTTGAGTTGGAAAAGGTCAATTACTTTTAGCAAGAGGAGACCATGAAAAAGCATATGGTGCATTCAATATTGTGCTAGATGGATAACCTGATGATGTTCCTGCACTTCTTGGTCAAGCATGTGTGCAATTCAACCGTGGACAGTATATCGAATCATTGGAGTTGTATAAGAAGGATTGGCGAGCTTATCCTGGTTGTCCTGCAGTAGTAAGAATTGGGTTAGGCTTGTGCTGCTACAAACTTGATCAGCTTAAGAAATCCAAACAAGCATTTGAATGTGTATTACAACTAGAACCTGAAAATGTTGAAGCTTAGGTGGCCCTTGGAATAATGGACTTGCAAGTTAGTGAAAAATTAGTGTTTATGAAGGAATGGAAAATATGTGTAGGGCCTTTGAATTATACATGTACTGTGCAATGGCATTGAATCATTTAGTAAACATTTTTTATTCACAAGGCAACATTTTCTTGTGTAACAGTTGACTGATATAGCTCTTGTTTCAAATGACCACCCTCTCATGAAATCTCATTCATATTATAATCTTGCACGATCTTATCATAATAAAGGTGATTATGGCACCGCTGGCCACTACTACATGGCATCGGTCAAGGAAAGCCAGAGGCCACAGGATAGAAAGATTCAAAACAAATGTGCACTAGGCTAGTTTGCAATGGCTAGTGAAAAGGTTAGTGAGGTATAAATTTGAATTTTATTTTAATGTTTAAGGTTTAAATCCTTGACTGCATAAATGACTTGGGTGTGGAGTGGGGGATTCTAGGGAATGAGACCAAATTCTGGGACTGAATGATGATAGGATCATGATAAAATGATGTCATGAGCTGAATTTACACAAGAATATGCCACTTGAAGACTTGTTATTGCAGATAATTTCTATATTTCTTCAATAATTTCCTTCAAACTGCTATATATCATGTGGATCTATGTGAAAATCAAAGCAAGTCAACAATAATATGACAATGTTTCTTAATAGCATAACAAATTGTCCCAACTATGAGGGAATCATGACTTGTAACAGCCATGGCAGACTGATTCTACCTATCAGAGAAAAGTAACAACTTCTAACCTCAATATCTCCTTTGCCTATGTGAGAAATCAATAGTGACATATGTTTTTTCATTCTTAATGAGTCAGTTTGCTCAGTTTCATTAGATAAACTCTGTAAAATTAAGGTCTATAGCTACAAGCAACAATAAGCAAGAGAGACAACTCACCGTTTTCCATCCATCATAATCAAAGAAAGAAGTAATTTTAGTATTAATCCCTGGTATTGGTCATGGTTCCTGGGTTATTTTCCCACTAGGTTCCTATATAACTATATGAAGAGCCTCTGCACTCTTGTATACATCATCTGTGCCAAGTGCAATCTACAAACACAAATTGCAAAATTTGATTATTAAGAAACAAGAATAGTCTCCAAAAACCATGACTTGCATTATTCATATGATATGCTCTTACTTGTGCATATGCATTGCCTTTGGTGTATTCAATAACACCATAATTATATGTTAGCTCCAAAACAGTTGTCTCTTCCTCTTTCACATATCCCAATATTGCTATTGTATATTGCAAGATTTTAAAATCCATTAAGGGCGCTTACTTCCAAAAAAAATGAAAAATACATGTTTATTATATATTATAAGTATAACTATATTATATTCAAAGAGAATCAGACCATGCACAAAAAACTACTAGTTACCTTGTAGTTAGGGTTATCCTTTTTCTTCAAAAGTTTCATTCCACAAGCCTAAATGGAGAACACAAATAGAACAATCAATATTTCTGAATATCAGTTGTATAAATTGGAATAAGAATTTAATATATTATCTGCATATTAGCTCTAAGAAATAACTTTTGTACAGTAAATTAAATTTAAAACAATAATTGATTGTTGAGGACAGAAAATAATTAAATATTTAACAGTACAAACCACCTCTTCCAAGTATACAATTGGATATAATAACAAATATACAAAGAGTATATGAAGTTGCAAAATATTTTTAGTCTTCTCCCTAAAATTATCCTCAGTGAAGAATTGTGTAATCATACACAAAATTTCATTAATCAAAGATACAGTAAAACCGACTAACAGAAATATTTTATTGTTTTTTTCTAAGATATAAATCTACTTTCTCCAAAGAATATAGAATGGGGCCAACCAAGCTTGCTTTCCTAGAAAAAAATGATAAATTATTTTAAAAACAACCAACACATGTTCTTAAGGAAGAGCTTGAGATTGAATAAATTGACGACTACTACCACACCACAACAATGTTATCTTGTAGAGTGGGATATGCCCAAGAGTTTGTAAACTCCATTACTCTACTAGAAAGGAGCGCAAATCCCTATGCTTGGGTTTTATGAACTTAAAAGCATCAAAATTGTCCGCCTTTAACATTATAACAACAAAAATATATTATGTTAATTCAAAGAATTTCACAAAGACATCTTATCCACAAGTGGCATGGTATCCTGATGGAGTTTTTGATCTTCAACATGGTTACTCATCAATCAAACATACAAATCATCCAATGCAGGAGATTCCACAAACTTCATAGAAAAGTTATATTTAGTAGGGTGGCACACTAAAAGGAATTAGACATCCATCTGCAATCCAATGGCAAACAATCCCATCTTCTATAATATACTAGTTTCTCTCCAAAGTCTTTCTTAATATACATGGCATTGCCAATTTGTTGCCTCAGTAGGGAATATTTTCTTACTTTTTCTTACTGCTCTTACTAGAAATTGTGGAGTCTTAAACGTAATTTCTCAAAGAGATGTGATCTTATACAATACATTGATTGCAAGGTACGCACAAGATGGATTTGTTGAAAAGGCTTTTGAAACCTTCAAGCAAATGCTATAGGCAGGTGTTTCAAAAGCCCAAATCCTCAACCTTTAATCTATTCACAGTAAACCAAATTTTCTTAAACACTAATAATTACACCTATAAATGTTTGCTTCAATCTATTCACAGTAAATGAAATTTAAAAATATTAGGGTTTAAGGGCTTACTTAGATTCTTGAATTTGAAATAGGAAAACCTTGAACCCTCAACGAGTCCTTATTTTCAAACCGCAGCTCGCCAAATTGGAGAAGTGAAAGGTCAATATGAGTGAGGAAGAGTTTGGAGGAGCAGGAAACAATAGTGGCAGGAGAAGCAACAAAATATGGTGAAAAATAACCAAAAAAAAGTAAAAAATGATGAACGACTAAGATTCGTTCATTTCTCTTATTTATTTTTAATTTCAATTGTCTCTTACTTATTTTTCTACCTTTATTATATATATGTGTGTGTGTGTGTGTGTGTGTGAGAGAGAGAGAGAGAGAGAGAGAGAGAGAGAGAGAGAGAGAGAGAGAGATTTTTATTTAAATATATATATGAGACAATTTATCATTATATTTGAATATTTAAAATGAGCTAATTTAATTTAATTTAATTTTTTGAATTTAATTTAAATTGTCTCATACTTAAAAGGGAATTTTGATTTTTTTTCTCATTGGTAATATCTTATTATTTTAATTTTCAATAGCCTTTTGATTGAACATTTTATTTTTCTTTATGTATTCTTTATTTGTAGTGTATCCTTTTAATTGAATGTCTTTTGGTTCAAGTGGCCTATTGATTATCTGCTATTGTCCTTGCTATGCATGCCACCTCTCTCCCTCATCCCTTCTCTTGGCCTTTTTTAGCTAATTCTTGGTTTGCAACTTATCATTTTTCTCCTTGAGCTCTCACCTATCATGATGATGGATCACAAAGTGTGATTCGAAATGTTGATGCAAAAATTCTTACACAATCAAATCCAAAAATCATCTAACAATAATCTATATGGATTGTGGAAACTTGATATCATTAAGATTTGTTTAGTCGTAAAAATTTAATATAATAAATATAATATTAAATATAATTAATATACTATATATATTTAATATAATATTAATAAGATGAAATTATATATAATATTATTATGTTTAATAGTATATATAGGTTATATTATTATTATATATTGTATTCTATAATAAAAAATAAAAGTTAAAGAATGTAACTATTAAAAAATTTGATAAAATATGTAAAGGCCTTAAGACTGCATCGAAAGGCAATGCCCTCCACGCAATAGGTATTTTTGGTGCACCAAGCAAGTTAGGTGGCCAAAGGACCTGCTTTGGTAGGGGTCCCATGAGGGGGGCTTAAGCTTTATGGGTTATGATCAAATTTGAAAGAAAAAAGAATAGAGTAATAGTCATTAATTTAGCCATATATTTAGTCATTTTTATTTGTTTGATATTAGTCATTTATTTAGTCATTTTTATTTGTCTGATATTAGTCATTTAGTTGTGATTTTACCCAATTACCCAATTAGTCACTTATAAATGACCAAATTAGTCATTTATTTTCAAAATACTACTAGTGTTAGTCACATGACTAAAAGTTTGTCATGTGACTAAAAGTTTTAGTCACGTAGTCATTTATTTGCCAAATTCTACTAGTGAAACCAGAAATGGAGTGGGAAGCTGGGGAGTCTTACCCATAGAGGAACTTTCTCAAAGGTCTCTGTTGTTGGGTTGAAAGCCAGGTGCTAGGGCTTCAAGGATAGATCAAATTTCTCCTCCCAGCTCTAGAAGTAATCACATAAAACTTTATTTCTATCAGCCACTGTTTCAAAAACAACAATAAACAATCTTTGGCAGCTGGGTAGATTTGAATACATTCATTTACAATAGGTTCCCAATGCTCTAAGATCCATTTATGTAAATCACATAATCTTGGCCAAAAACCTCTAAAATGACCTATTAGTCCTAACTGTGAGAAAACTTTAACATTGTGCATTACCTCTTCCTCTTGCTCCTCCTGCAAGAGAACCACCAGTTTGTTTCTCTTAATAGCTTCACTTGTCTCTCCTGTCGCCTGTTGTTGAGGTTCCAAAAGGGTTTTTTCACCCCCTATCCAGCATCCCCCAGTCTTTCTTTTGGAGCCCTGCTCGACACGTCTTCCACTACACCCTTTACTATCCCCCGTTTTCCTCTATTCGCCACTCCCATCTCCACCTTTGCGGCTCTGTGAAGAGATAGACATTACAACCCTAGCATTCGTAGGCTCAAACGGCTTCATCGCTCGACAGGATATAATATATATTTCTTATTGTATTATTAGTTATATACATTATTATATATTAATATATTAATGTTATCATTAATTATTAAATTCTTAACATTTATTCATGTTCCTTAATTTATAATAAGGCTATAATTTTATAGTTATTAATAAATATATATATATAGTTTTTAATAAATATATATCCATTAGTAATTTTGTATAATTTTCATATCTTAATAATAATTAATATCCTTAATATTTTACTATATTATGTCATATTCAAATCAAGTATTTTTCATAATTTATTATATACTAAGATTATTATATTAGTCTTATAGTAAGTTTATTAATATTAAGTATTATCTTTACACATTTAATTACATGTTTCTTAGCAATTATATTACTTTAATATTTATTACTATCTATATATTTATAACCTCACTAGATATATCCATTAATTTATATATTTAAATTTATTTTTTATTATTTTGATTAGTAATAAATTTATATTTATTATATTGCGACTTATAGTAAGGTTATTAATATATTATTAAAAAAATAGGCTTCCTATTTTATTTTTTTTCTCTTTAAGGCTTGTTATTTTATCCTTAATTTAAAAAGTCTTAAAATTTAAGTAGTAGCTTTTAATGAAATAAAATTAAGATATTTTAAACTAAATTAAAGATTAATACTAAAATTAAGAGAAAGCAATATACTGAAATAAAATAAATTATTATAATGTATAATTTTCTTCACAATAAATTTAATATAGGTAATTAAATTAAAATATTAAGTTTAAGATTTAATATTGTTTATAGTTTTCCTTGGTCTTTGTATTAGGCTTCTTTGTTTCTTTTTATCTTTCTTATCTCTTTTAGTTGCTTCTTTGGTCTCTTTTGAAGTTTACTTTTCTATTTTCTCATTTTTTCACTTTTATATTTTTTCTTCTTTTATATTTTTGTGTCTCCCCCAACATCTCGCCTATTTATCTAACCAAGTCTACTACAATCCTTCTCACTCATTCTCTCTTATTGCATTATCCCGATGATGGATCATGGAGTTTGATTTGAAATGTCGATGCTAAAAATCACACACAGTTTCATTTCTTATTTATATAAATTTATTGTCGTGACTAAGGAGCAAGATAAGTTAATACAAATGGGCACCTTAAAGTATTCAAAACCTCAAGCCCTCATTGCTAGGAATGGGAAACAATAGACTTCAAACAATAAAGGGAATAAGAAAATTAGTCAAAAGGACAAGGAGACCAAGAAATATAAAAAACTTGAATCCTCTAGAACCAACACTAAAAACTCTTCAAAATAAGGGATACCTAAGAAAGAAAAATTAAAGTGTTCCTAGTAAAAGAAACTTGGGAATGATGAGCACAAATGTATGGAGAAGAATATTGGAAACCTCTTACATCTTCTTGAGAAGAATAACATAAGGATCCTTGAATCTATCAAACAATCTTATTCAACCCAAGAATCTACTAAGGAAAAGGAAAATAATAAGGGCAAGACTTTAGTTGCAGTTTCATCTTTATCAACTTCGTCTTGGATCATTGACTTAGGTTCCTTGCACCACATGGGTTCTTCATAGGATGTATTTTATTCCTTAGAGCCTTATAGCATGCATAATTATCCCTTTGGGTGATGAAACTCTAGCATGAATTATAGGGATAGGGTTCATTGAAGTTGAAGGTGGAAAATTCACAAATATTCAAGTGTACCTTCTCTTGCAATGAATCTCCTATTAGTGTATTAGATTAATCGCATAGGGAAGGGCATGAGAGTTCATTTTTATCTAGACTTATTTGAGATTAGAGAGTTACACAACAACAATCTAGTAGTTTTGGGAAGGGTGGATCACCAAACTAGGTCATACACATTCTTTCACTTTGCACCTAATATTTCTCCTACAATATTTCTTACTCATTCATATGGAGTTACAAAATTATAGCATCAACAATTCAACCACCTTAACTATTAGTACCTTGAGCAACTAAATCAGTGAGATATGGTCTAAATGTTGCTTAGAATTATATTATCTAAGGGTATGTGTGATTTTTGCACCCTTGGGAAGCATCCTAAAGAGAAATTTGACAAAGGAAAACCTTGGACGGCTATACAAGATTTATAGCTTGTTCATAGTGACATATCAGGGGCATTTCCCCATACATATTTCACAAAGGAAAGGAATTTTATAGATGAATTTTATATATACACATGGGTCTACTTCCTTCGAAAGAAATATGAAGGCTTTGACAACTTTCAAGACTTCAAGACTCTTGTTGAAAAATAGTTAAGAAAATTCTTCAAGTTCCTTCAAATTGATAATGAGGTTGAGTAGCCAATAACATATTTGAGCAATTTTGTATATAGTAGAGGGGATATACTTGTAGTACATAGTTCCTTATACTTTCAACCAAAATGTTGTTACAAAACGTAAGAACGAATCATTAAAAGAGATGGATAACTACATGATACACTCCAAGGGCCTTACACCATAGTACTAGGTTGAATCAATCAATTGTTCTTGTTATATTCAAAATTGAGTTCCTCACCAAGCCTTGAAAGGAATCACTCCTTTTGAAGCTTGGATACGTAGGAACCATTAGTTGAGCACTTTAGGGTCTTCAGATCTCCAACCATGATATGCATATCAAAGAAGAATCACAAGGAAATTGAACCTCAATCCAAACCTTGCATCTTTGTAGGTTATTTGGATGGTGTAAGAGGTTATCACCTAATCCACCCAATCTCACATGAGTTGTTCATTGAGAGGAGTGTTAAGTTTCAGGATATTCCTACCAACTCTATCCTTAACATTTCTCCTTCTATTATGTACTCACTTGATTTTGATTATTCTTTTGATGATTTAGAGCATCCACAAGATATTCCTAAGGCAACTTGATTCAATAAGCCAAGCATCATTACTAATAGTGTTAGCTAAAATTAACGAAGCATCATTATCGCCATCATCTGAGGACTTTTTCATGGAGGAATCTACACTCTCTTTCATATTATTAAATTCCTTCTTCACATTCCCTCTCTTACTATAGTTCCAACACTTTACTCTTCCTAGAAGTTTTTGAATTTAATCTTGAATTATCTTTCCTTTTGTCCCCTTTAGGCCCTTTCTCTTTGGACCTTCCTTGCACATGCAAGAAATCTTGTGAGCCCATATTCATCGAATTTCTTCTCATTTATTCTAAGAGAAGTGCAGTAATGATATTATCCATATTTGCCTATGCACCATTACCACTTATGACAATAATTAGATTTTCACAAGATTCGGGTAAAGAACAAAGCAAAAAAATGCATTTATATTTTTCTTTTATCTTAACATCTACATATGCAAGGTGAATTAAAATAATGTTAAAGAATTTAAATGTTTTAAAATAGAATCACCATCCTTCATTTTCAAAGAATACAAACATCTTTTGAGATAAAAATTATTATTTAAACTTTTAGTTTGATACATATCACCTATCCTTTGCAAATTGTATGCATTAGCTTCCTCAAAAACATTCAAGAGGACGAAATCTATAGGATAAAACCAAATGGTTCCTTTTGCCTTCTTTTCAAGATTTAACCAATCTTCATTAGATATTCCAAATGACTTCTTTTCATTAGAAACTACTAATCATTGATCTCTTTCTTCTAGGAGATCTTACATCTTCAACTTCCACATCTCATACCCAAATCCATTGAACTTCTCAATGTCAAAATGGGAGGAAGAAGCCATAGTACTCAATCTTCTTCACAAATTTTTATAAACCACAACACAACCAAAATACCTTGAACACTTAAGAGAAAGGAACCCCTCTCTTAACAAAACCATTTTCTTTTATACAAAATGTTGAGAAAAAGGTGACCCGAATTGTAATATTAACTTTATATGTGTTTACAAATCTGAAAATAAATTATCAAAGATTACCCACTTAGATGATTATGTGATTAATGCATTCACAATAATAGCATAAAAACAACAATACCAAAGATAATACAAGATTTACATGCAGAAACCCTTTCAGGAAAAAAATCAACATGAAAAAGATGACAAGTATAATATTATCTTTAAAAGGAGATACACAACAATACACCAAAATTGCAATCTATGAGCAATTTGACAATACCCTATTACCTACGACTCAACACATAAAACTACTATCTCAAGGCTCCAAATTATAGATAATTATGAGAGATAAAATCACTATGGTATCCTAAAACAAGAGGTAGAAAGCACCTGCAAAAACCCATGCCTAGCATAATGGACAACCCATAGACATAGTAAAAAATAATAAATGATCATATGGCTTGCACATGGGCACCCAACCCATAGCCAATCAGATCTTGAATGCTCCATAACTCTCTGATGGCTTCAATGGCTACAAAATAGGACATGCAACAACATGCAAACTTTGGCACCCAACTCAAGAAGACATGCAAATTACAACAATCAACATGCATTGATAGGAAAATACACATGTACCCCACTCTCAATGTGGATGCCACAAAGGAATATTCCTTCAATTATCATTGGAGACACATGAAAATGACTTAGGATTGCAAGCTTAGTGTCACCTTATCCTAAAAAAATAGGCCCCTCGGGCTTGGTACACGATGAATTTCTTCATCCTAGTATTAGGTTCACTTGGTGCCATTGAATCATAATATATTTCTCTTGTACTAGGATGATTCGTTGTTGGTATTGGTAGTTTATGTTGATGATATTGTGATCATTGCGAGTTCTTCATTTGTTATTGTAGTAGTGAAGTTAGCTTTGCAAGACATATTTGACATGATAGACTTTAGTTTACTATATCACTTCCTTGTTATTAAGATATCATAATTTGACTCAGGGATCACTCTTGCACAACCCAAGTATACCTATGATCTATTTGCTTGGTTTCACATGGCTAATTGTAATCCATCTGTAACTCCCTTTCTCTCTAGATTTAAGCTTGAGGCTAATTATACACCACCATTGGTTGATGCAAGATTGTATAGAAAACTTGTTGGTAGTCTCATCTATCTTACTCATACCAAGCCTAATATTTCATATGCAATAGGCTTGGTTTTGAGATTCATGCAAGAGCCTCATGGGCTACAGTGGAAAGAGACTAAGAGGATCCTTCACTAATTTCAAGGAGCTCTTAGATTTGGGATTCATTATAGATTTGGCACAAACATTGACTTGGTTGGGCACATAGATTCAAATTAGGATGGTGATACTCAAAATCACAAGTCCACTTTAAATTATAGTTTATCACTGGGTTTTGGTCCTATTGGTTGGTCTAGAAAAAAGAAAAGGATATTATTCAAATTGGGTGATAGGGTGAATAGGGTGTTGGCATGTCATGTTTTAGCGATGAGTTTCTATAGGTTCCTATAATTTTTTGCAAAAAATAACATGTGAATGCTAGTTCAACAAAATATCCCCCTACAATTTGTTACATTTATATAATACAAGTAATTGAAGGCTCGAAGGAAAAATAATGCACAAATTTAAGTGTAAGATAAATATTTAAGCATGTAAATCACATAAAGTAATTTTTGTAAATGAATGAGCTATATATCAATCAAATAAATTATGTTGAATGATAGTTGTGGGAAGCACATGGGTTGGAGATGTCATCAAGGATAATGTGTACCTGAACATGCATAAATAAGAGTGTTGATGTGGCACTCAATTGTTAGAAAGAATTTTTTAAGCATATAGGACACTACAAAAGGCATATGTTCTCAACATAGTAGCACAAAAAAGAAAAGGAAGGTGATAGGCCTCTAGTAGGAATGAAAATCTTGACACATGGCATATGCAACATGTAGTTGATAGTGCAAGGAAGGTTCATATGTAGTGCCTTCAATGTATTAAGGATCTCAATACATGGTATCAAATATAATTAATAAGGTAGGGAAGGCTTGTAATGTCCCTAGTGTTTAACTCTTAGAACATGATTAGGTCACACAAAGACATGTGTAAAGTGTAAGAATGAGAAGGCTATGTTAAGGTAGTTAATGCCACATGGGAAAGATAATGCTACAAGGTGCAAAGAGATGTGGAAAGGAGGAGTGCATGACTCGCTTAAAGTGAGATATTATAATCAATGACATAATGTATAAGGTAGAAAACATGATGCCCCTAAATGTAAAGATCTATCAATGAAATCATAGTGTGTAAAGGGAAAAAATGGTACCCCTCTAGATGTAAAGATGGAAATTTGAAGGCATATGATGTAAAAGGGGAAGACATGTGATGCCCCTAAGTGTTGTTGGTTAGAAAGGGTAGGTGTATATGCGAGATGTAGTTATACTTTAAATTTTTTAGTTTTCTTGCTAGATTTTGAATTTTGAGTGAACTAGGTTTGGGACATGACCTCGATCATCTCATTTACCATAAGGGGTTGCCTATTTTTGGTATAGTAGGCTACCTGAGTGAGGGTATTTGCATATAATATGTTAGTGATGAGTTTCTATAGGTGCCTATAACTATTTGAAAAACATAGCATGTGACTGTTACTGATAGAATACCCCCCTAACTTGGTTGCATTTGTAGGATACACGAAATTGAAGGAGAAGGAAAAATAATACATGAATGTAAGTGTAAGCTAGACATTTAAGCATCTAAATCATATAAAGTAATAGTTGTAAATGAATGAGCTATGTATCAATCAAATAAATTATGTTGAATGATAGTTGTGGGAAGCACATGGGATGGAGATGTCATCAAGGAATAATGTGTACCCCAACATGCATAAATAAGATGTTGATGTGGCTCTCAATGGTTAGAAATTCTTGTGTAAGCATATAGGATGCTACAAAAGGCATATGTCTCCAATATAATAGCACAAACAATAAAAGGAATATGATAGGCCCCTAGTGGGAATGAAAATATTGAAACATGACATAACATGTAGTTGATAGTCCAAGCAAATTTCATATGTAGTGCCTCTAATGCATTAAGTATCTCAATGCATGGTATAAAATATAATTAATAAGGCATGGAAGGCTTGTAATGTCCCTAGTGTAAATCTTAGAACATGATTAGGTCATGCAAATACAAGTGTAAAGAATAAGCATGAGAAGGCTACGTTAAGGTAATTGATGCCACATGGGAAAGATAATGCTAGGAGGTGCAAAGAGATGTGGAAAGGGGGAATGGATGATTCCCCTAAAGTAAGATATTACAATAAATAACGTAATGTATAAGGTAGAAAGCATGATGCCCTTAAATGTAAAGATCTATTGATGAAAGCATATTGTGTAAAGGGAAAAATGATTCCCCTCCAAATGTAAATATATGGCAATGAAGGCAAATGATGTAAAAGGGGAAGACACAATTCCTCTAAGTGTTGTCAGTTAGAAAAGGCAGGTGTCTATGTGGGAGACTTAGTTATACTTTCAAATTTTTTGTTTTCTTGCTAAATTTTGAATTTTGAGTGATCTAGATTTGGTGGCATGGCCTCACTCGGTCACCCCTTTAACAATATGGGGTTGCATATTTTGGTACGACAAGTTACCCAAATGAGGGTGATTTTAGGATCACATACATGATTTGTCATCTTTTTGATAGAGGGTGATTTTGTAATTTGTGTTTTTTAGATTTTTTTTTTTTATCATTTAGATTTGAATGTTATTTTTAATTTTATTTTCACCTTTTCGACGTTTTATTATAATTACAATTAAAATTAAAAAACAATTCTAAAATAAAATAAAATATTTTAAAATAATTGTAAAGTAAAATTAAAAAATATGTCCAAAATACCAAAAAAGTGGGCTCAGATCCACAGTATCAGCTTGCCTGAAGTCTGATAGATGGAGTGAACTCTTTTCCTCCTATTGCGTTTACTTTCCTCACCGCCCACGCTTATTAAACTGCTGTAGAATTGCGTATATTGTTTGCTTTTATCTAAGAGAGAAAGAACAATGTGGGACTAAAATGGTACAATCTCTTGTTGTTTTTGGCTACCCTTCAGTTGATTATTTTTAAAAGATGAGCTGCCCATCTCATGAACCTTAGTGATTTTTTTCTTGAATTTAAGCCGGGGAATTCAACTGATGATAATGTTAAATACTAGTTTTCACCTGTTCCGAACTCATTCAAATGTTCCGACAGACTAAAATTCCTCATCTGCCAGCATTTTTGAATTTTGGGTTTGTTGAAAATGCCTTGAAAAGTGTTACGAATATAGATTTCAAGTTAGTCTGTTCACAACCTCTTAGATTGAATCGATTGCAAACTAACACTCGTGTAAAGCCAAAACTAGCAAGCTTTTCCTGTACAACACCCAATGTGCCAAATGGGAACTTTGTAACAGGGTATTGATATCTCCCTTCCCTCAAAAATTAGGATTTTATTCAAAAATTAGGATTTTATTCAATGAAGCTGTGAATATCCTGACCTGGAACTGAATTTAGATAAATATGTAGAACTGTATTTCTCTTTTATTTATCTCACTAACTGAAATAGGGATGCACTTTTTGCCTTAAATTCATTCATTAATCTATTCCTATACATAACTATTCTGATGTGCTTTCTTTATTAAAATAGAAATCTTAAATGCAAATACTAAATCACTAAATATATGACTACCATTTCTGTATATCTGACACTCTCTCCTAATTATATATTTCTCAATCAGGCTCTAGTATATTGAATCGTTCTACTCAATCTTGTTTCTTGGTAGTGTCTTTGTCAATGCATTTGTCGTCATCATTTTAGTTGTCATCTGTAAGATGTGCTTGACTTTTCCACAACACTTTTGTTGTATAAACAGAAACGTAAACCTAGAAAACTAATAATATCGCAGCACAAGTTAGATGCAAAGAAATACAGAAGATAATTGAATGGAATCATAGAATAATAGAGAAGACATAGATTTACGTGGTAAAACCTTGACAATATGTCAAGGAAACATCCAGGGGCAAAGTATCGGTATTCTTATTTCTCAGAGAAATTGATTAAGCTTTCACACAGCTGCTGCTCTTCACTTACAATTCATTACTATAATAAATTTAGCCTTCAAGGCAGGAAGATATAAATAATATCTTCAACCTGTGTTGCACATAGAAAAATCCAGCTTTGTTTTGTTTTATTGTTTTAAATCTTTATTTTTTCCAAAAATAAGATTATCCTTACTTTATTTCCTTTATTTTTTTCGAAGACAAAACTCTGCTTTATTTCTAATTATTGTTGTCATAATCCAACAACTTTGAATGCTTTGTCAAGACAATACAACTTTGGCTGTCACACTTCAACATTATTGATTGGGTTTTGTAATAATCTTGTCAACCACATTGATTCCTTTATTGCTTGCTTGAAAAAGAAACTGTGAGTTGTTGCTTGAAGATATCTGAAAGTTCTTTTGACTGCTGTCCATTGATTACTGCTTATAACGAGTATAATATTTGGTCTACTAGAAACCCTTGCATACATTAAACTCTCAACAATATTCCAGTGTGGGGCTATACTCATATAATCTGCCTCTTAATTGTGACATTGCACAAATTTTTTAACTATGGTTGTGAATATCAATCTACCACTTTTGTTATAAATTTTTTATTCTCTAAATATATTATTTTGAGTCTGAATTTATTTAGATCATATATAAGATCTAAAATAAAAATTATTGCAGATTTTGTTCATGAAGCTAGCTTAGTCTTTAATTTTTGGTGTATAAGTGTCATACGTGAGTAAAAATAACATTTACCTTAACAAGCAGTTTATAACTTTTCTTTTTTATGTTAAAATGAGGCAAAAGTGGTCAATTTTAAAGAACTTGCTTAGAGATTTTGAAGATGAAAACTTAGCATGCAGGAAGTCTTAGCAACAAACTACCTAGGATATGAAGCTTGTGGTGGGAGGATAAAAAAACATGGCTTCCATATTAGGTGACAGACTATGGGTAATGTTCATGAATGCAATTTCAGCTCAATTTCTTAGGGAACCTCTATCTCGATGGAGGCCATCAATGGGTAGGTGTCCTCATTAATTTGGTTCTCATTAAGGCAATTTGTACGATGGGGAAGGTATGACATTTACATATAGGATGGAGCTAAACACAATATTTTAAAGTTTATAAGGGGGTAAATGGGGTTAAATCAATAGAAGATTAAATGTGGGGTTAAGGCATGGGATGAGAATAAAAACTAAATGAAGGGAATAAATTAGGAAGTTTAAAGAAAACCATGAGATAAACTTAGGAAAGGGGATATGGATGGCTAGGTATGACATAGGTTAGACAAAGGCAGTTAAACTAATGCAAGACACACACATGGGTTAGGAACTAAAATGGAGACAAAAGTGTAATAAGGAAGTTATAGGGTATTTAAATTCCATTATTATAGGTAGTATAAAATTTTCTTTTAGTGTAGTTGCATTAATCCATACAAGATCTATTTTGTTGAGGGAAATGATTTTTATGAATCTTAAATTAGAAATTTCTTAGTGATTATTTTTGTATGAATTTTGTAGATGATTTGAACTTAGTTTTTTCATCTTATAACATAAATGAGGGTCTTGGCAACTCTCTAATTACTAATAAAAAAATGTTATAAATCAAAATAAAATAAAAACAAAAAAATAAAATCACAAACTTTTTGTTTGGTCATTTTTATTTTATTGTGATAGATTAGCTTATCCTTTGTTACAATAAACTAATTTAGACTTTGAACTAAGATCATTATATGAATGAAATATGATACAAACTTGTTTTATTTTGATTGTATTGTTCTAATACAAACGATCTAGTCTATAGAGAGATGATTTTTAATAAAAATTACAAATTTCTTCTTAATTATTTTTTATATGATTTTTTTAGATATCATATATCCTTTACTTTTTATTCCATACTATTGGTTATAATCTTACCAATCTTCCTTTACTATCAAATAATATTATAAATTATGATCTGCTATATACATTTCTGCTATAAAAATGAAGGTAAGAACTTAGGAATTCTAAACAAAATCATGGGATTAACATGTAGGAAAGGGGATATGAATGGATAGGTGTGGTATAGGCTAGACAAAAGGGATTATAATAACACAAGATGTATAGATGGGTTAGGGGCTAAAATGGACACAAAAACTGTAATAAAGAAGTTGCAAGGTATGCAAATTCTATTATTATAGATAGTATAAAAAATATTTTTATTGTGGTTGCATTAATTTACACAAGATCTATTTTTTTGAGGGTGATGACTTTTATGAATATTAAATTAGAAATTTTATGTTAATTATTTTTGTATGAATTATGTAGATGATGAGTGAGAATATTGCCAACCCTCTATTGTTATGAATCACAATAAAGTAAAAACAAAAAACATTTTTTTTTTGTTTGGTTGTTTTTATTTTGCTATGAAAGATTGGTTTATATGTTACTACAACATATTACTTTAAAATTTACACCTAGATTTTAGCTAGGATCATTATATAAATGAAAGTTGGTACAAAATTTTGATTTATGTAGTTGTATAACTCTAATCCAAAATATCTTATTTATTGAGAGAGATGATTTTTAATAAATTAAAATATTGAATTTTATAGATGTCAAATGGACTTTAGTTTTTATCTTATATTATGAGTAAGGAATATAGAACCTTCTATAGAATCCCATAAACTCTTTACTGCAACTAGTTATACCATATCAATTATTTCTTATGATCTCCTAAACACTGCCACTCAAAAAAAAAAACTAAGTGCTAGGGTCTGATACATAGTCTCATCATTTTGAAGTCTGAACAATGGAGGCAACTTTGTTCCTCTGATTGTGTTGAAATTCTTCACCACCCTATTCCTCTATTAATTCTATCACACATCTATATATTTTTCAATTTGTTTTATTAACAGAAAGCGATGTGGGATAAAAATTACTCTCTCCCTTTATTAGCTATCCTACAATTGGTTAAAATTTTCTCTGTCCTATGGAAGATAGGAAGAGAGGGAATAACATTCGTATTGCAGGTGTGTAGCTTGTGGATGATGAAGAAATTAAGCAAAGTAAGAAGTTTAAGCTAGAGAAGTTTGAAGTGGTACATTTTGTTACTATCTTTTCCTTTTAATTTTCCAATGTGTTTCATTAGTTGTTTTAGCAATCTATTATAACTCATGTGACTATAATAATGTATGGTCAGCAACAACTCCTCTTCAATAACTAATAATCTATTTTTCTATAACTTTATTCCTTTCAATATGTCACATTGTTATTATTAGATTTCATTAAATATATAAAATTTTCATAGTCTACAATGATAGCTTTTAGATTTATGAATATCAATATTTTAGATCATATTATATGATCTATTATTAAGATAATAAACAACAATGATGATAGAGCATGTAGTGTGATATGAAATGTTGATGAAGAAAAAATGCTCACATAGTTTAATGTAGAAATCTACAAGCTATTAGATTTCACGTTAAATAATTGTGTATAAATAATCATTACAATCCCAAATTAACCATCCACACTCAATACTGAACTTAATTTAGGTAATACATACTGAAGTTAAATTTGTGGAAATGGCAAGGTGTAGAGCACCACCAATCCTCTTGAGAAGAAATCAAAGAGGTGTTTTTATCACTTGTACCATACTTTTTGAATTAGGAATAACATGGTCAAGGATAAAGGTGATAGAAGACATAATATTAGTTAAGACCACTTTGAATTTGTTTGTGTTGATTAATCTAAAACTATGTATTCCTCCATGTATTTCTCATTGGTAACTAACCTTTATAAATTCATCCATTTCACTTACAATGTATAGGGGCTTGCAGATTGAGAACATAAGTGAGAAAATTTTGGCAAAAGGCTTGACATGATTCTCTCAAATATGTATTCTTAGGTCTAACAATTTTTTATCAACATTAGGAAAAACAAATGGTATTAGGTAGATCTATCCTTTTAAATCAATTTATAGTATGTATGAAGCCTTTGGAACAAGAGAGCATATTGTGTAAAATTCTCCCTCTGTTGTGCTATCAATAGGCATTTTATATTAAAAAATCATGTACTAGCTAGGTTGAAAGTTAGGAACCATGATATTAGAGAAGGCATATGTTTGATTTGGGAGGAGATAATCTCATTGTATAATTTTATAAAGGGGTTACATTCCAAGTTGGTAATTTATTTTCCTATATATTATATAAAAGAAAATAAAACATTTTATATCAATTATTTTAGTTGATTAAAATTATATGTTATTGAATAGATTATTTTATGCTAGTGTAAATATTATCTCATTTTCATGAATATGGATAATTCCACATGACATTAAGCTTACTTAGGTGTTCTAGTTAGTGAGAGATAACTTGCTAATTATCTAACAAGTATCATGAAGTTAACTTGCCACCTCTTCCTAGTCTTAAGGAAGATAACTCACCATCACTCTCAATTAGTGAGAATTGATTGCATTTTTTTTCTCTATTTTGAGTGGCAGTTTCTTCCCTCTCTCCTATATGTACATATTTCATGGGTTAATTATTCATACCATTGCATTCTTATTTCTTATTCTTTGCATTTATTTTACATTGTGTGTTTTTTAATTTAACTTGCTGCAAAAATTAAGTGTGTGCTTGACTCATGGAGCTCCAACTAGTACAAGGATTCAATCTATAAGATCTTGGCACACTCCTTTATGGTATTAGAGCTAATCTAATATTCTATTGACTATTTTGGTAACTATTGTTGATTTTTTTAAATAGTATTTGTATTGCATTAGAATTTGGTTTGCTTTGTTTGAGCATTTGCATAGGATTTTCTACAAGGATATTTTCATGCAAAATAATTTGTATCGTTGGATCTAGATGATGGAAAAATCTATGAAATGATTGTAAGCTTGACCATATATTGACACACAAATATTTTTTGGGGTTAGTTTGTGTTGTAGGGGCTATAATTTTCTTTGAAAAACATGCAAAAGCTAAAGGTGAGAAAAAAATCATTTATGGGTTTTTCTATGTTTGTTTTGTTTTAATCTAGGTCTTTGTCATAATTGTTGAACCCGGGAGGGTTTGATTGCATATTTGTTATGACCATCTAGACACCAAAGTAAAGATAGTGTGGAAAAGTAGCGCAAACCTTCACGACCAATAGTGACATAAAAAATTCCCCTCACATGACATCAAAAATAGAGGGAACGGGGCACTCCTCATACTCCTTAGTCCCTTGGTTATATGGTAGGATCACATGAAGGGCCTAAATTTGGATTGTCTATTAGTGAGTGCTTAAATTTCAGCCTCTCTTAGAGTATTTTTTGTGCTAATTTATTTTTTAGCAATGCAAATTTAAATAGATAAAAGTTGAAAATTAAAACCCTTATAACATTTGATAGGCAATTCAGATTCGAGTGTTGTTTTTTCAAAAGTGGCTTTTTTATGCTTGATCCATTGAGAATGTCTACGCACTAAAATTATACAGTCATTTTCATGTTTGTCCCACTGGAAATATCTATGAACTAAAACTTTAAAGTGCCAAATTTTTGGGGGTGCTCACAATATTGAATCAAGGGGGGTGTTTTTTGTTGTGTCCATATTTTCTTTCATATTTATTTTTACATTTATTTTTTGCAAAAAATTTACTCTAAGCATGGATTCAAATCAAAATTTCAGGCCTCTAACATTCTTTAATTATCATGATTAGAAACTTAAGGTACAACTTGTGCTAAAGAAAAAATGTTTGTATATGGTAACAATAGGCATTGAGAAAGAACCTACTACTGAGGAATATAAAGAAAAATGGTTTAACAAATGTGATAATGCCTTTAAATTTATGTGTCTCACTGTGTCTCTCAAACTCCTCTTTCATGTAGAAGACTTGAACACACCAAATAAAATATTCCTTACATTAGAAAAAATCCTTAGTAATATTGATGAAATGAAAAGTCATGATTTGGCGAATGAGTTTATAAGTTTGAGCCCTATTTCCTTTCACACTTTAGAGGAATCCTTCACTAAATTTAAGTAACTATGGTTTAGTTGAAATAATGTGGAATAGAGAAAAAAGAGAGTCAAATAGTTCTTTTTGTACCTATGTTTGTATCTACCTTCTACTCCACCAAAAGGGCTCTTGGAACCACATGGAAAATGCATTCTTTAGATAACTTTATTATTGACTTGACTAGGAAGTAGGATAAGTTAATATAGATTATCACTTTAAAGTCTTCAAAACCTCAAGCCCTCATTGTTGGGAATGAGAAACAACATGCTTAAAATAACAAAGAAAAGAAGCAAACCACTTAGAAGGACAAGGAAACCAAGAAATATCAGAAATCTAAATCCTCCAAAACCAACACTGAAAACTCTTCAAAGAAAGGGAAATCTAAGAAAGAAAAAGTAAAGTGTTCCTATTACAAGAAACTTGGGCATGGCATGAGCACACATGTATGGAGAAAAAGATTAACCACCTCTCACATATTCTTGAGAAGAAAAACAATCTTTATTAACCTAGGAATATCCTAAGACAAAGAAAAAAGTAAAGAAAAATCTAAGGGAAAATCTCTAGTTGCAGTTGCATATTCATCATCTCCATCTTGCATCATTGACTTGGGTAATCCACACCACATGGGTTCTTCACAAGTTGAATTTTCTTCCTTAAAGCCTTACAACATGTCTTCTATCACTTTGGGTGATGACACTTTAGTAGTAGTTGTAGAGTCAAGGTTCAAGTTGAAGTTGAAGGTGGAACATTCACAAATTTTCTAAGTGTATCTTTGCTTTTAAATAATATCCTATCAATGTATCATATTATTCACATAGGGAAGGGAATGAGAGTCCATTTTTTTCCAAACCTAGTTCATATTAAAGAGATGTGCAACAAAAAGCTAATATATTTGGGAAGTGAAGATCACCAAGATAGGTTGTACACCTTCTCTCACTTTGCACCTAATATTTCTCCTACATCATTACTTACTCATTCAAATAGAGTTAGAAAGTTATGGAATGATCAGTTCAACCACCTTAATTACCACTAGCTTGAGCAACTAAGTCAGTAGGATATTTTCACATGGTAGCCTAGAGTTAGGTTTTCTAAGGGTATTCATGAGGGTTTCACCCTTGGGAAGCATCTCGAAGACAAATTTGACAAAGACAAATATTGAAGGGCTACACAAGCTTTGGATCTTTTCCATAGTGATGTAGAGGTATTTACCCATCTATCTTTCACTAAGGCAAGGCATATTCTCACTTTCCTAGATGACTTCTTTAGATACACATGGGTTTACTTCCTTCAACATAAATATGAAGCCTTCTACAACTTTTGAGACTTCAAAGCTCTCATTGAAAAATAGTCATGAAAAGTCATCAAGATTCTTTGGACTAACTATGGGGTTGAGTATGTCAACCATAAGTATATATGGAGGACACTACAAAAGGCATATGTCCCCAACATAGTATCACAAACAAGAGAAGGAAGGTGATAGGCCCCTACTAGGAATAAAAATCTTGATACATGGCATAACATGTAGTTGATAGTTCAAGGAAGGTTCATATGTAGTGCTTCTAATGTATTAAGAATCTCAATACATGGTATAAAATATAATTAATAAGGCAGGGGAGGCTTGTAATGTCCCTAGTATAACTCTTAGAACATGATAAGGTCATGCAAATACATGTGTAAAGTGTAAGCATGAGAAGACAATCTTAAGGTAATTGACAACACATGGCAAAGATAATGCCACGAGGTGCAAAGAGATGTAGAAAGGGGGAATGCATGATTCCCCTAAAGTAAGATATTACAATAAATGATATGATGTATAAGGTAGAAAGCATGATGCCCCTAAATGTAAAGATCTATGCATAGTGTGTAAAGCGAAAAAATGATACCCCTCCAAATGTAAAGATATGGCAATGAAGACATATGACATAAAAAGGGAAGGCACGATGTCCCTAACTATTGTTAGTTAGAAATGGTAGGTGTCTATGTGGGATATGTAGCGATATTTTCAATTTTTTAGTTTTCTTGGTAAATTTTGAATTTCTAGTGATCTAGGTTTGTGGGCATGACCTTGATCATCCCTTTTACCATTAGGGATTGCCTATTTTGGGATGGCCTTGGTAATCCCTTTTACCATAGTAACAAAGAAAATAAAATAAAATCTTTATAATTTTTTAAACATAATTCAAATAAAGTATATTGGAAAATACAAAAAGATTGGGCTCAGATCCACGGTATCAGCTTAGGTAAAGTCTGATTATTGGAGTGAACTCTATTCCTCTTGTTGGGTCTACCTTCCTCACCGCCCGCTCCTATTAGATCATGGTAGAATTCTGTATGTTGTTTGCTTTCATCTGAGAGAGAAAGACTAATGTGGGACTAAAATGGTACAATCTCTTGTTGTTTTTGGCTAACCTTCAGTTCATACTTTTTAAACGGTAGCTGCCCATAGGGAGTTTTCGCTTTAGGTAGCCATAGATTTGGGGATAGAAAGCAATGGATTTGTGAGCAAAGAGCGGTGAGGGAATTGATGGAAGGAGAGGAAGGATCAAGTAAGGAAAAGGCCAAGATAGCACTCATGGAATGAGGGAGTACAATGATGGCCACAGACTTATCCCAGAAACCAAGCTTCACTCTAATTTTTGGACTCGTTTAGGCCAAATTTGTTGTTTGACCGAACTTTACTTTTCATCGTCTTCTTTGCTCTGTTCAGGATGCAAGTAGGAATCTAATTTTGTTAATACATATATATTTGTCAATTGGACTCGAACCTGTAAACGTTCTATTTTTCTCATAACACTACTAATGTTAAAAAAATGGCTTGCAAGCTATCACATAAAAGGTAAATTGAGTACCCATTGACCATCTAATACAAACAAATGTCATATCCTACAAGTAAACAGCAATTAAATTAGATAGGTAGATAAAACTGATTGAAACATATAGGAAGTTTTATAATGGTAAAGAAATATATAACATTATCAATATTTCCTTTAACATCAGACTTGTATTACTTGTAGATCTCTTTTTTATCTCTTTTCAAAAAAATCTCTTAGCTAAAACAATGTTTCAATTCAAAATATCATTGGCAAGAATCATAGCTCTTCTAAAATTATCTTGCACCTTTCACTCGAGAAAATAACTTGTACTCGCATCATTCAACCTAAACCAAGGATATGCAATATACCATTGATCCCCTTCACTCATCTATCTAGGAATCAAATTAGAACTCTACCATGGCCAGTAATACTCAAATGAGAGAATTATCTCCAATGTACATCTTCCCACCAACATATTTTTCATATTTGTAAACCAACCTCAATGTAAGGTCATCTGGAAAGAGGAACTACAGTTTATCAACCACACAACTTTTGATACATGAGTAGCTAACACAATGATGAAAGAATCGCCTATATAATGACATAATCTCTTTGACTCATAATCAAAATCTAACTTTTTCTTCTGCTTCTTCTCCTCACAATCTCTTCTTAGATGTTTGAATTTGTCACATTCCCAACATTTCACATTGAACTTACCATGATATTTGAAATTCTCATGCGATTAGGATCTAGACTTATCTTCCTTTTTGTCCTTCTTGCATTTTTCTTTGGATCTTTCACAAATTCCTAAGGTCTCTTTAGACGACTCATATGTCTTCCTTCTCATTTTTTAGAAAGAAAAGATGCAATTGATTTTTCCTTCTTGAACTTGGTGGTAATACTTCTAATAGCCATAACCAAGTAGTCCCATGAATCTAAAAATAACAAAACAAATTCTTTTTTCTTCTTTCCTTTTTCCTTTTTTTTTGTTTTCCTTTCTATGTTCCTCATTTTGGGTGTGTGTCATATTAGTCTTGTCAGACAAGAAATGATAAGAGTTTGAATTTAATGACAACGTCATTGGAAGCTAATGTCACCAACCCGCTTTGGCACACCATTAATGAAGGTAATCAAATGGGTACTAACACAAAAATTTATTCATTTTGTCCTCACTCATTCAAACAAGCATGATTTTGAGAACAAGCATGATTTTGAGAAGATTTGTAGTTGCTTTACCTATTGAAATTCGCCATTGTTCTTGAGGAAGATTAGCTTGTGTTTTTGCATGAAAGGGTGCGTGTGTGGGTTTCCCAATTGGTTTTCGTTCTTGGCGTGTTTTTCTTCTCACCTACTTTCTCTTGTGCTCCTGTGTTACATTCTCCTAGATCGACTCATCCTTCTTTCTCCTTCTTCCTCCTAGTTGCTGCTCATATTGTCTAGGTTGCTTAATTTCTAAGCCTTTAACTTGTAAATTTCTTTACTTAATCGGCTTGCTTGGCATGGGTGTGCATTTTGGGTTTTGGGTTTTGGGTTTGTTGGTTTGTTGCTTGGTTTCGTTTTATGTTTAGTTGGTTTTGGTTTTAGTTTTTGTGTTTTTACTTCTTGGTTCTTAGTCTGGTTTTTGCATTCATTTGTTCTTTTCTTTTGTTTTCATTTTTCCCCATTTTCTTTGTTTTCTCTCATTTTTTTTTTCGACTTTTTTTTCCTGCCAGATCAATGTGTCTTGTTGGCCGATGATTTTTGTGATGTCATCAACAGGCATTGTACCTTGGGATTTCCTTGTGATTTTCCCTTGGTCATTTTAATGGTTTCCTTTGGTTTTGACTTGGATCCTTTCCTTAGCATTGTCAAGACTTAAGGCACGGTTTTGGGTTTTGGAGTTCACAATGTTCATTTATTGCTTGCTCAAAACATTTGCAAGGGGTAAGGGGAAACCCCAATCCCTGACCAACGACCTTGCCTTTTACTTAGCCGATGTAATCAATGAATTTCAGACATCAGACTTCAAAGATCCTCCTTTCCTATTTCTTATAGAGGTGCAAAGGGTATTGAGGATCCCCGACCTCTAATCCCTAATTTTGTGTGTAACATTTCACTTAGCTAAAATCCTGGTCTTCATTTTATTACTACAAATATTGGACGTCAAAGATACCATTTATTCATTTCCTTATAGAGGTAGGAGGTATGAAAAACCCCTGACCTCTGATATCTTCCATAATGAAGGATTGTTTTAATCATGATAAAGTTTCCAAGAAAGCCTTCATTGAAAACCTTTCAAAATGAATCAAGTTAGGTGAACGAAATGTGAATCGGCCTTGGGCGTCGGGTTTTTGTTTAAAGTAATACCTAAGGGAAACATGAAAGTGAAAAGATGGAACCCCGTAGCCCGATCTCCGAACTCCTTTCGGACTTCATGAGTTGGGAATACCATTTACATAGTGTTGATAACAAAAGCAAAGGGGTAAAGAGGATTACCGATTCACGATACACGATCAAACACAAATATCCCTTTGGAGAGTTCACAAGTAAATGATACATGATACCCCTTATCATACTAATAAGAACTTAGCCAAAAATGTCTTCCTTTGTGGCATCTTTCAGACATCAATTTATAGCCAATACCTCTTACCATTGCTTATAGAGGTGCAAAGGGTAAGGGTTATCACTAACTGCCGATGTCTAGGAATGAGTGTTTGCTTTTGAATGTTGTAAAAATAGAAGCAACTTATATTTTTAAAAGGTAAGGTTGAAAACACAAGAATTAGGTTGGCTAACAATTGTAAAATTGGTAGCACGGGGTAAGTCAAAAAGCCAAACTATGATCCCCAAAGTCCTTTTGGACTTTGCGAGTTGGAGATACTGCTTAACCAATACATGATCGAGCGATGGAACAAATCCTCAAAAAGAATTTATTAATAAACAAATGGTAAAGGATATTTGTGATATCTGATACCTGAGAGGCTTTGAAACCTAAACTAGCAAAGCAAATTCATTTCATAGGTATAGAGTATCAGGGATTCCTGATCCCTGATACTTGAAGTTTCTTAATAACGAAAGGATGAAAGCTTAAGTATATATACCGATGGAAAAGGGTAAGGGGAAGGCCCGAAGGATGATCCCCGAAGCTATTGTATAACATTGACTTGACAAATTATAACTTTCAGATAGGAGTATATATGGCCTAACATGATTTATCTTGCATGTTTTCTCTTCTTGGTGTAGGAAAATGATAATACATGGTACTAGTTTTGCAGGATATATGCCTCCAAAGGATTTTGAGGAAATGAAGTACCAATTTAAACGATACCACCCAATGGAAAGGATGAATCTGATTGCGCCAACCTGGTCCAATCGCTTTGCTAGATAACTGGAGATAGGTGGAGATCAATGTTGATATCTACCCATGTTTTGTGATGAGCGACACTTCTAATGCTATGAATGATGTCTTCTCCTAGTGCCACCCAAGTTAAAGATGTCCAAGGATGTGTGCGATAACTACTAGAGAAATCAAAGCACATAACATACGCCTAAGTTTAGTGGCATTGGGAATTTTGAAGACTGTCGCTTATTTCAATTTACTTTTAGTTGTTATTTTCATGCCTCTCTAATTTAGCAAGAGAATCGACTGCAACTAGGGTGCCTAGTTCAGTCTTATTTTATTTTTAAGTTGAACTCAACTCCAACTGGGGCACCTAGTTGTACTTTTATTTAATTTTTAGTTTTCTTATAGTTAAAAACTCAAGTGCTAGAGGTACTTCCAGTTATCTTTTTTATCAGATCCATAGTTTTAGGAAATTACTTTTCTATAAATGTTTGATTCTATATCATTTCTAAGGGTATGAATTCCTATGTACTTTTTGCAACTACAAACAATACAATCTCAATGTGGAGTTTATCTGTTGACTTTTGTGTGAAATGCTTTGATTTGTTTATCTAAGGATTATGCCTGCATTGCATGCATTAGAATTCAGCACCATGGTGATGGTATAATCATTTTATTTCAATCACAATTACTAAATTAATGAGATCTGAGTTAAATCTGTATTAAGTAGGATTTTGTCCCAGATCTACATATGATTGACAGTATTTTGGTTGAATGACATTCAAAAATCTTACGTGTTTAAGTTTCCTTTGAAGATTGCACGGGCCATTGATAGTAGATGTGTGAACACTATCTATGTTAATGGTTGTTTGAAAGATTTTATTTAAACCTATAGGTGTGATTAATAGATGCTTTGTGTTGTTGTCCAGATAGAGTTAATTCATTTCAATAATTTATATAGGTTTTCTTTTTGGAATATCTCTTGTTACCCTATTCTCTTTTGTCTTTTATTTTGAAACATGGTTACTACAATAGTTTGAAATAGCACTAAATTGTCTTAAATCTGCTTATGTTTTATAGGCAATCTGAGTCTAATAAATGAAATTATTATGTTGTGATTGTATTTAAATTCCTAGCTTTTTTTGAAAAATCTAGATCCCTCGTGTAGGCACATTATTCTCACCTATGTTTCATCCACATTATCAAGACCTGACTAGAAAGGAACCTTGGAGTAATTTATATTGCTTTTCAAGAGGGGAAATAATCTTATTTCCTGGTATGTTGTGAGTGAATAACATCCCCCTCAACAGAATTGGTGCTAGGAGGGTCTTGAACCAAAAAAATTGGAAAACGTTGGGTCATTTTCTGCGGAAAGATATTGTAGAGTCCTCAAGTATTCTCCTGACAAGGGGGGTCTGATTGAATTACTCCAACATAGGAAAAATCGAAGTAACAAAGGTAAATCTAAAGGTGAAGCTTCCAATAGTGTAGCTCCACCACTAGACTTAGGTTTTCCATCATCGCTTGTAAGTCCAACAACACCCCATATCACAACTATTTTTGCACCTCTACCATTATAGATGGCATTTTTCATGATAGAAAAAAGATTCCCCATTAGATATATAAGGAGCTTTGTATGAATTTCCTAAGACCCTAGAAAATTTTTGTCCTAAATTTGTGTATGGTGAAGGTAAGACAACAAAAGATCATGTCAAAAGTTTTAAAGAAATAAGCAATAGAGCACAAAATTCTCACCAAGATGTGGTTTGCAGATTGTTCTCATATTCCTTGGGAGAGTTTGCATAAAATTGGTGTCTGCTCCTTCCTAGAGGAACGATCCACACTTGGCAAGATCTTGAAGATAAGTTCCTTAATCAGTTCAAAATATATACAAATACTACTATTTTGTACCATCAATTCATGACTTGTAAGAAGGAGCCAAATGAGCCAATTAGTATCTATAACACCAAATTCCACAAGACATACAAGAAGTTAGAAACCCCATATGTGATACCAAAATTAGTAGTTTTCCAAACTTAGCTAAGATCTATTGATGCTTTCACTAGTTTGTTCTTAAGGAGGCTACCTAAAAATGACAAGGATACATTGGATAAAATCTATCAAGAAGCCATCACAATTTCCCAACAAATGGATCAACAAGCACAATTTTTTTTGGATCTTTCCCATCCCTTGGTCCTCCAAGAATGGTCAACCAAATGTTTGCTATAAGTAATATTGTTAGAAACCATACACCATTGATGAATCCCATCCCTGGAATAGTAAACCAATTTCCAAACATACTGCCATATCAATCCCTTGTCCAACAAACCCTCACCACACCTACACTTACTTTCTCGAGTTATGGATAGGAAGCCAACATCACAAATGGTGTAGGATAGCCAACCAAACCATTTTTGAGCAGCCAACATTGTCTTCTGACTGAGGTCAGAATGCTCAGTTGGCTTCAGAGATGAAGGCCATAAAATATATGTTATCTCAAATGGAAAATGAAATGACTCATCTGAAAGTCAATCCTCCCCAAGCAGGGAACACTTGCAATCGAAATAACCATGGTTTTGGTCAGAATCAAGGAAACAATCAAAACAACCAAGGGTTTCAAAATAGAGGGTTTAATTCCCAAAGAGGCAATTGAACTTGGAATACACCGCCTAATAATGGAGGAGAACCCTACCCCTTGGATGGTGCTAATGTGGTAGATTCTACAAACAACCTTGGCTATAGATTTTATGAAACATATGATCATAGTGAGACCAATTGCCTGGACATGCAAAGAATGTCTTCATTAATGCATGGTAGTTCTCAAACTTATACCAGTGGCATGAATGCTATGATGGTAGATTCCTACAAAACTAACCCAAGACATTCTACTCAGGAAGAAGGGTTCACATTCCCATTTGAAAATGAAAATGAACCAGAAAGTCACGACATCTTTTCCTTCCAACAAAATAGGAGCAACTATAATATGAGGAGTAGGAAGGAACCTTTGACTGGTGGGATCCCACCAAGCTCACATCCAAATCCCCCATAACCTCATGTGAACACCAACCCTCCTGCTCCAAAAGAGCCCTTTGTGTGGAAGACTAGATTCAATAGCTTCACCCCCTACAGAACTCCAAATCAGAGTGAAGAAAAATGCAGTGATGTGGATGATTTAAAAAAGAAAAAAGAAAACATCTCCATCTATGACATGTTGCAACATTCCTGACCCAAAAGGAAGCATTGTTGAAATATTTAGGTAATACCACTAGAGTTTCTATTGGTCCCGCTCAAAAAGATAAAGGGAAAGTTCTTAATACCTCTGATGCCATGGAAACTATCTTCAAAGGTAAAATTGGAATCCCAACATTTTTGTTAATAGTATGCATGTTTGGAAAAACTATTCATAATTGTTTAGTGGTCTTTGAGGCATCATGTAACATCATACCTTATTCCATATGTTAGGAGCTAGGGATAACACTTATAGCAACCAATAGAGTTGTGGTCTAGTTAGATAAAACTAAATCCAAAGTCATAGGGGAGTTAAAAAATGTTTATATGCAATTAGCTTCTGACCCAAGGGTTCAAGAATATATTGATATACATGTAGTAGACATCCTCGAAATGTATGAATGCTCCTTAGCAAAGATTGGAGTAAAAACTTGAGAGGATAATTCTCAACTAACTTCACTCAACTTTGGATACCATGGAAGGGCCTTAATCACCAAATCAAGATTGAAGTCAAGCCTAAGTTGAAACATGTTATAACTGCATACAATTCTCCAAATGAAGTGGCATTCATAGAGCTAAACTTAGGTGTTTACAAAATGAATAACATTATGATGATGTGACTAGCAACCAACGAAATATCAGAAGTAGATAGTCTTGTTAAGGGGTTGCAAGAGTTTGAAATTGCAGCTCGGGTATTTCAAGATTTTTTGAATAAAATCTATAAAGATATAACTAACCTTAGAGAATATGCAGATCCATCTGTACTATTATTACTAGGGTGGTGCAAGATTCACAAAGCTGAACACTTTGAGTTCACTTGTCTAGCTTGTCAAGATGCATGGGAAAGAGTTGGAATGATGCAATACCCAAAGGTGGAGGGTAGTGATTCAGAGGAAAATACTACAAAAGATGAAATTTCTAACTCATTAGATTAGTTGACCTCAAAGGATAAACCGTATATTGAAGATGAATTGGATAACTTTTTCCCAGTATGTCAGATTTTCAACTTCTTGTAGTCATTGGAAAGCTGGTTCTGAGCACTATGCAGTGATATAGGTGTGGTGCCTTGATTTTTCCATTTTGACATGTTTTTGGAGCCTGTAATTCAAATGTTCTCATTTGCACAGTTTTGGTCATAACTTTTGCATACATAATCATATTTTCAATTTCAAAGAGGTGTTGGAGAACATTTTTAGTGTACTACATAGTGGTTCATATTGTTTGTCAATTTGAGGAACAAGTTGAGCTTGGTACTTGTTTGATTGTTTGTAGGTGCCTAAGATTTGAGGTGTGATTGTGTGAGCATCCAAACGAGTCAAGAGGCAAAACCTTGAGGGAGTACATGTTTTTATATGTTATTTATGATGCTACAGTTGATTATCAGATTGGTGCTTCCAAGTATAGGTATACAAGTGATTTTTAGAGTTGGGACTTTGATGGTGACAGGTACACAAGTTGTCTTTAGTTTTGAGGACATGGTTGGAAATGGTTTGAGACTTGGAATCTTGTATGGGTGATAGTTGAGTGTAGGTGCAATGATGGCTATGGTTATGGTGTCATGGATATGTAGGTACATTTGATGCATTATCATGATATGATCATGTATGTGGTGTTTGGTGGTGTTATGGAACTTTGATGTTAGGAGATTGTACTTATCTTCTTGATGCTTATTTGGTTCCTTGACTATGATTACTCTTTTGTGGACATGGTTGGAAAATAAGATCCGTGGTTGATTTGGTGTTTGAGCCTTGATGTCTACAGGATTATCTTCTTTGATATTTGGGTTTTGTAGCTACTAATGTGATGATGAGTTTGCATGTTTCAGTGATTGGATCTACGAGTTATGTAGGTGTGTGGATTGGCCACTCATTCATTTGCAGTGAAATGAATCAGATGTGGACTATCTATATCCACTAGGTTTGATTCATTGTTGTTGCATATTTCATTAGTTGGCCTTGTTTGTGGTCATTTTATGAATTGGTATGTTGTTTCAGGATTGAGAGGATAGATGAATTGAGTGCTTGATTAGTCGGTTCATGGGAATTGTAGCATGTGTTTTGATCATGATGTCATGATAGCTTGTTACATTTATTAGTTATACACTTTTAGTGGGAGCTTTTGACAGTGATGATTTGGTAGTGTTGGATTGGTTTGTGATTTTTTGATGACAGTTGTATGTATCTTCTTGACTTGGAGATCTTGGTTTCACTTTTATGTTACTGATATTGTAGTTGAGTGTGTGCAGACCTAGATGGTCTTCATGGAGAGGATGGTTTTCATGATGCCATGTGTAGCTCATATCACAATTTAGTGGGAGTTGTTGGTAGTGACGTGGATGCATCATTGGGTATGATTATCTTCATGTGATTGGGGATAGGTATTCTTGGTTTAGATTGTTTTTTATTATGTCATGGTTCACTCTTGATACATGTTTAGAGTTTGGCATGATATGTGTTCTCTTGAGACTAGGATGTATATATGTATGTTATAGTGCATGTGATCTCCTAGGAGGAGATGGACATATCATATTGTCATGATAAGTTCCTAATTCTACAGTTGGAGCTTTGGAATTAATCATGTGTGTTTCTCTTTGTATTGAGTACATTGATCATTTTCTTGAGTACTTCATGATGGTGCTATGTTGCATTTGGATTTTGGCATGGATTGATTGATTACAGGTGCTCGTGGATACTTAGAAATGTAGGTGATGGTTGGGGTTCTCTTGTGATTAGAGACATTTTCTTGAGATAGTTACTCTTTGGAGGTTTCAGCAAGAAGACCGAGGGACTTTCACCTGGATATGGGCATGAGTTCATGATGGAACGATAGAGGATATTGTTCTTGGAGTGAGTCATGACGACTTGGTTATCTTGGAGGATCATTCTCATTCCCCACTCTTGGTCTACTCGATAGCTTATTATTTGAGAGGTATTTTCCCATTGTATCTTTTAGATGTGTTATGTTTCATGCTTTGATTTCTCATGAGATTGAGTAGAGTCATGGTGATTGATTTGGATACTCATTTAAGGATTGTTTAGCATGATTTTATATGCTTTATCTTTCATAGATATGGATCTTGAGCTATGGATAGTTAGTTCTAGAGGATTCATTTTGAGGGATGTTATAGCATGGTTATCTCCTTCTTTTGAGTTTATGATATAATTCTTTGATGAGGATTGTTAGGATATGGTTTATGGGATGATTTCCAATTTTGAGGATGGTTACTATGAGTTTGATCTTCTTGATTAGAGAGGATTACATCCATGTTGGCATTATTACATTGATTCATATGTTGTACTTGATATATGAGATTGAGTGTTATGGATGTTGTTGAGGCTTTTCATTTGGGGTTGTTAGGAGATCATACTTGACAAAACATTACACTTTTGAGGTGTTGGTAGAAGGAAATTATGGTTTATAGGTTTCTCTCTTCATGGTTCCTTCCTGGATGTTCATGTTTTGGGAGGATGGTGGCAACATGTTGTGAGAGATTATGCATCTTTTTGGTTATATGTGTGGATCATTGTTATTGTTCTTGGTACTTCATGCTTTGATTTACTTATCACACCTTTATATAGTGTTGATTAGTAAACTTTATATGCTTTGACAGTACCTATGTAATGGGAGTTCTTGGATATGTATGCTCTTCATTAATAGGTTTGATACAGGGAGCTTGATTGCAATTTACAGGTTGCATATGTTCTTGGCATGAGTTTACTGATGTATTGATACCTTGGAGGTATGGATGGTTGGATGTGTTAGCATGTGTTGTGGATGCTATTTCCGATCATGTGGGTTTTTCTTTGACAACTTTTTTGGAGCCTTTGTTATCAATTGTATTTGATGCTTGTGCTCATGGATAGGTGCATCTTCACCTTGGTGTGTTCCTTTTCTTCCATAGGTGACACGTTGGAGGATGAGATGAGTTATTGCTTGAGATGGTGGTCACTTTGTTCTTATTGCAGGTATCTTGATGGAGCATGAGAACATGTTACAAATTCATGTGGTTACAAGTATGGCTTTGATGATGTATTTCATGTATTGATCCCTTATGTTATGTATACAAAAAGTGGGAGAATGTTGAGCTATGGTGTTGTACACCATTGCATAAATTGATTTATCATGATGTTGTAATTAAGTAATTATTTAGTTGTGATAAACCTTGGTGGTGTGGTTAATCACATTAGGTAATTATTTGGGGGCCCACTTATGTTGTACTGTAACATTGTATTATTATTTAATGTGTGGGATACATGTGATAATATTTTAATATAGGGGAAATATTAAATAAAGTGATGTCTTAGTACCCAATATTAAATAAGGGGTTAGTGGTTTTGTATTCACATGGTTTCACCTTACCACTAGTTGTATTTTGTGTGAGATTGTGTCTATAAAAGCAAACACATATGTAGTGGTTTAGGTTGGATGAGTGGGTTAGCTGTCATTATTGAGTCTTCTTGTGGAGTGCATTTGTGAAGCATGGCATGGGATGTATGGACTCATGCTTAGACACATGGGAATGCATTGGAGGGCTTGATGCTTCAAAGGTATTTATTGTAACTCTTGTATCGCTTTATTGCTAAATAATATGATGGAGTATGGATGTTTTTGGAGGTTGGGTTTTTTCCTCTCGAGGGTTTTTCTAGGGTATATCTTGTCTCTTGTCTATTTGTTCTATGCATTTGGAAAACTTGTATGCATGTTTATCTCTCATGGGTTATGTAGGAAATGGATTAAGATTCATGGATTATGTAGGATATTTTGCAATAAGAGCTTAAGATTTGGAAAACTTCAATTTTCCCATGTGTGCCAACTTTTCTTGTTCCCGTGTGGGTTGAGCTACAAATCCATCAAGAGAAGGAATTTTGTGTGCATTGCCTAGGGCATCCATAGTAGCATAAAATGTGGAAACAAACATTAAATAATTAGGACCTAGTTTAAGAAGAATAGAAAGAATCAATTGTTCATCCTCTTTGGTGACCCCATAATCAGACAGTTGCAGTCTAATAGAATTTGACGTAGTTAAGAAGTCCCTAGATATTATCAAAATTTGAAGGATTAAGACCAATATTTCATTCTCCAACTTAAATTTCCTCATTTATATGGCTTACAAAAGATATTATCTAAGGTAGTCCAAGCATCATTAGGATGAGTACAAGATGCAACATGATATCTAAGATTTGGAGAAATGGAAAAAAAATAGAGTACTAAGGGCTTCATCCCTTCTATCAAACTATGTTTTTTTAGCTCATGTGGATTCTCGATCTATGCCAAAAATGATTCTTTGTGACTTCAATTTTAACAATAAAACCTTCATTTGTGATTTCCATTCATGATATTTATATGGAGTTAGAAGTAAAAATTTGACAAATCCATGATAACATTAGAAATTACAATAAAGGAACAATAAATTAACCCTCTTAAATACAAGAAAATAACCCCTTTGTGCCAAAGAAAATGCCATTTTTTTGCAAATTTACAAGTTATGCCAAAGTACCAATTTGGATTCAAACAAAAACTTTGGAAAAAAAAATGCAAAATATGCATGTATAAACTTGTAGTGCTCCTAAATACCTTCCTAATGCTATAATAATCGAAAAAAATGAAGTCTAAAGAAAAAATTTATGAGCTTGGAGGCTGCAAAACAAGATCTGACTTCAAGCTAAAAAAATAGGCATCAAAAAAAAAAAATGAAGAAATAAATTGTACCACTAGAAAATTTCACAAAGACAACTTTCTAGTTACATATTGTTTGCAAAATTTTACCTCTTGGATCAAAAGTTGTGAATTTTTTTTTCAAAATTGTCTATTTGGGCTCCTCTAGGGAAAAATTAAGCCCTTGGGGGATAGCTCCTAGTCACTGATATGACCACAAGCATTGTCAAAGCAAAAATAAAATGCCACACCTAGGTAGCGGTGAGGTGGAGGGCCAAGTGGTGGGTTGGGCAACAAGTTCCTATGTTGCCATGCACTTAGCGCCCTCTCGTAGGTAGTTGTGATTATGACTAAATAACCTTGGTGATTGACCACTTAAACCAAACCTTCACCCAAACAATTTTAAAATAATTTTTTAATAAATAAAACTAACAAAAACCATACCAATTGTGATTGATGTGGTGTGTGATGTATGTAAACTTGCAAAGGAACTTTGCAAAGGAGAATATTCACCAGGAATATGTCAATGCTTTTAGAATATTTCATCGATGCTAACCTACAATTTGATGATGCCATACAATGCCATATGGTAAAAATCCCACATGATTGTATAGACAAATGACGATGAAAATCTAAGAAAAACCTTTGATGCTCCTAGATAAAAGTGTCTATTTCCAATGATTTGATAATTGGTTTTTAGGTTTTTGGGCCTTTTGGACATGATGGTAGGGTCAGATTTGACCCAAAGTTCCCCAAAAATTCAGCTACCTCCTAGATCAAACAAATTTTAATCCTACTAGAAATCCTTGTAGATCAAACCAAATATAACAAAATTTGATGAAACAAAATGAAAACCTAACTTTCTTTGATGCCTTGGATTCAACTATAAGGTCCTTGAAACCCCAAAATGTACCAAACAAAATCTTAAAGCCAAGATGAAACCCTTGTATTTTGGAAGGAATATGTAACATTAGTGCTCTAACACCATGTAGGAATTAATAGTGACTCCTAAAACCCCAAGAAAAGATGCTAGACCAAAATATCTTCCATAAGAGAGAAAATGGAAAGAATAGCTTGTTGTGATTTGGATTAAAGATTGATGGAAATGTACATAAGAGGCCTTGCTTATGAAGGCAAGGTGAGGGATAGGATTAGAAAAAATTGTGACATATTTCTTGATCCTATATTATGAGACAAATATTAAATGACCTAGGTAACTAATATTAAATAAGAGTAAAAATGATAAGATATGATAAGATCTTATCTAGACAACTAAGACTTCTAGAAAGGCACATAGGACCTAAGTAAACTTAACATGTGAATAAGTCCCCCTTGCTAGGATTAGCTAGGTATGCGACATTTATTCACACCAACATTGATGCTTGCCATTTTGGTATGAAGATAAGGGGAACCCCATTGGACCGACCCTCGATAGAGGAAAGAAAATTATATTTTGAGAACATGAGCCTCAAGAGGCAAGGATTGGGATGGGAAAATGCATGCTTGAGAGGGATGAGGAAACATAGGATGTCAAAAGGCTGAGACCCAACATGAAACACTTATCTACTAAAAATATAAGGGCCTTAGGAATCAAGGAAGTGATAGAAGCAATGAAAAAGGGAGATGAGGGCATGAAGCACATTGACAACCTAACACTCGAAAAATTTCATACCGAGGGAGATTTTTCATAGCATCTTATCAATTTGGGGAGGATGCGTGCAAAGGATAGCCTTGGTATGGGGGCAAGGAAAAATTTGGTGGCACAACCTTTGATGGATTTTAACACTTAAAGGCATTTTAAAGGGGATAGAGCAAGGCGTCAGTGAAAAAAAGAAATAGTAGACAATTAGATGAAACTTCAATGACTCAACCTTGAATAGACTAAAGGCTCTAGTAGATTTTTTAGATTTACAAGGTAGATGGTGGGGTTGATGGGGAAAGCATGATGGTATATGGTAGGGGAAAAGTGTATGGCTACTAAGCATGCCACTAAGGAGGTAGTATGTTTACAAAGACTTGGGACAAGTGTTGGTTTTGATTTCAGGATTGTGAGGATTGGATGTACCAATCACAGTACCATATGTTTGGAAAAAAATCTCATGTATCATGCTTGTACTAAGTATGTTGATGTTTAGTATAACTTTGTGTGAGAAATGGTTGAGAATGGTAAGGTCTTGATTGAGAAAGTTGACACAGATAATGTTACAAATTCTCTTATGAAGCCAATGACCATAAATAAATTATCTTGGTGTAGGAAGGCCATGGGCTGCCTTGATCATTGTACTTGATTATTTTTTATGTATCTCACAGATGTAATTGCAATGCATAATGTCAAGTGAGAGTATGTTAGGATAGGTTACCTTAACCTTGCATTCCTAAGTCATTTTCATGTGTCTCTACGTTCCTTGGAAAGTGTTCTTGAGGACATGAGAGTGAAAATATTTAACATTTATTTCTCATGACAAATTGTAATTGCATTAATAGATGTGGACACATGTCTGGCAGTGATTACAAAGCATATTGAAGGAATATTCTATTTTGGTATCCACTTTTGGATTTGGATACATGTGGACTTGCATGTCTATACATCTCGACATATTCCATTTTCACATCTTCCAATGTCAGGTGCCCAAGTGTGCATGTTATTACATGTTTCATTCTATAGTAGTTGGATATGTTGGAGAGTAATATAGCACTCACTTGTTTGATTTATTTTGATTGGATATGGGTTGGGCACCCATGTGAAGGTAATGAGAACATTAATTTATTTTTACTATATTTATTGGTTGTCCACTAAGGGAGGTGTGGTTTTTCCAAGTGATTTTTACCTCTTGTTTTGGGATACCATAGTGGTTTTCCCTCTCACAAATATCTATAAATTGGAGCATTGATATAGTAAGTTTATGAGTCGTTTTATAGTCTGTTGAAGTAACAAAGTGTTGTCAAAATTCAGAGAGAGATGTGGTTATGTAAACTTCTTTAAAGGATTAATACAATCATTGGATCTCTTTGGGTGTGGAGTTCTTTCTTGCAAGGTTTTCTCCATGTATATCGTATGTCACTTGTTTTTCTTAACTTATGGTAGTGTTATTTTTTATGTTAATGTTGAATGTGCAATCACTATAATCATCATATTGTATTAATCTTGAATCCATTTTCATATTTTTAAACACACATAAAAGTTATCATTGTAGTATAGTTCACCTTATTTTTCAACACTAAGTAACCCATCAATAATTAATCATCAAAATAGAATAATCCCACTAGATATTACAATTTTAATGGCCTTATTAGTGATGTATTCAAACAATACAAATATGTAGCAATCACACAAGTTTCTTGAAGAAATACTTAAAAATCAAAATATGATAACATGCATAGTGTATAAAAGTTGTTGACCAAATACCATAAATTGTACATTACATTTAGTTCATAAGTTTCTAGGAAAATCTTAGAAACTTTAAGTAAATGCCACAAGAAGGTGTTCAACCAAACTATTCTAGTATTATCAATAAATATAAATAACTATATCTTAAAGTTAAATTATATCTATTGTACCTTTCAAATTTATCATAGCAAAATATAACAATTTGGGCTTACAAAAAAATAAAAAAACTCACGTAGAGAACTTCACTGAAAATAAAACTAGCATTTTTTCAAAAAATAATATGCAACAATAAATAGACAACATAGTAAAAAATTACATTTTTAGCCATAACAAATGGGATAAGCATTGACTAGAATACACATATAATTGATGCAAGGTTCAAGAAGGAGTCATACTTAATTGTAGAAATAAAAAACACATATAAACATAAAATAAATAATATACCAAAGCATAAGAGTACATGTGAGAAAAATCATTTTAGAAGGAAACCCCCACACTCCAAAGTAGTCTAGTGTATTTTTAGTAAACAACATAGTTACAATACAATTGTAAAGCAAGCCTTCATAGGAGTATAACCAACTAGAGATCTAAAGGAATTTTGACAGCGTAATAGATTTATCAATCTCTCACACAACTTCCATCACAAGCACTTGATATATAGGAGAGACAATTCATGAAACTACCAAATAGTATTTAGAAAAATATGAGCTAAAGCTATTAAAAATCCATACCCAAATCCTTAGCTTAGAAATTCAAAACCCAAATATTAATGTGAGTCCATAGTTTAGAAATCACATATTCATTCCAGTTGTCATAACCTTAATATAATTTAATCACCAAATTGGGAATTCTATTTTAGTTCCATTATCTCCAACCAAATATTTCTTATGATGTGTCATAACATGCACTATAAGTTGATCAATAAGTGTAACTCCCCATTACAAAAAAAATATGTGTTCAACACATTTTTATATTTATGTAAAAGACCCACCTTCTAGAGTAACTTTTGATTTGAGAGGTCAATTGGGCCCATTTCTTTTAAAATTAAAGATCTCAAAGAGTCCTATGCAACAAACACTCTTGAAAATAGTGTTGAGAAACCTAAAATATTTATTTTGGCTAAAAACCAACTTTATAGCCTAGAAACTAAGTTTTTCTATATTATAACTGTTACCCATTTTTCACCTATGGGCTCAATCAAGCAGGGTAACCTATGTTTATAGAGGTTCTCAAAGACCAAATGGAGGAACACTTGCATCAGGATCATTTTTTTTTTTACTTGTTTGCTTCTTGTGCAAATACAGGGGAAAATAATGTTTCATAATTCGGCACGTGGATTAAATGTGGCTCCCAAGAGGGTTGAGCCTAGCGTGCATATCTTCAGTTTGGGGGTGGGTCTTTTCCTTTTCTTGTTTTGCTTCCTTCTCCCCTTTTTTTTTGTTTCTGCTAGGGGCGGAACCGGGTCTAGATCCAAACTTAGAGCTTTTCCAAGGTCTCGGTTCCTGTTTCTGATCCGGTCCCGATCCCGGTTCCGCCTTTCCTTTCTTTGTCGGGCTCCTTCTTTGTTTCCATCGAGGGCGGAGTCAAACCAAAATCAAACCTGGAACTTTTCCAAAATTCCAGTTTCGGTTTTCATTCCAGTTCTGGCCCCGGTCCCGCTCTTTCTTCTTTCCTTTTCTTCGTGGCCTAGGGTCAAGGGTTGTCTCTTCCTCCTTGGTTCCCCCTTATGTTTTTCTTTTCTTCCTTCATGTATCAAGTCTTGTCGGGGGCGAGATCGGAATGGAATCAGAACTTGAAACCTGAAGAAAGTTCGATGGCCCGAATTTGATCTTGATCCCGGTTCTGCCAAGATTCATCTGTCTTTGCTTCTGCCCCCTTTCTTCCCCGGTCCTGGTTCCGGTTCCATCTTGGCCCCGCCTCCACCAGTTATGAAGTGTCCCAGCGAGGAGTTGATGTCTCGCCGACAACAGCCGGTTTAGAATCCATCGGGGAAGCTCTTGCCAAAAGGAAGACTGTTGGTAAGAAGTCTTACCGACATCAAAGGTCACACCGATTGCTTTCCTTCGGAGTAAGTCCAAGCGCTCGGTGAAAGGTCCTAGTGAGCAATCGAGGTCTCCCCGACTTAAAAAAGCTTTTGGCGTATGTGTGCGAGTTTCGGAAAGAGGTCTCACCGATCGAAGATGTCTCGCTGAAGGTGGGAGATCTCAGCAAAGCAAGCGAGCTTCGCTAGGAGGTCTTGCCGAAGCCATGGGGTCTCCCTGATAATCAAAAGGAAGCATGTTTTGGGATAGGTCTGGCCGACAAAAAGTCTCCTCGGCACAAAGGAAAGGGGGCCCTCATTATGACTAAGGGATCTCACTGAGATGTCTCAGTGATTACACAAGGTCCCCTCGAAACAAAATGGAGCTCGACAAGAGTTGAAGGGTTTGATATAGAGTCTCGGCGAATAGAGACAGTCTTTTCGATCGAAGGGAGGCCCCACCAAAACATCAAAGGGCTCGACAATGGTTAAAGATGTCGCCTAGAGGTCTTGCCGACAACAAGAAGTCTCGGCGACAAACAAAGTGTTATCGGCAAGAGTCTCACCGAATAGTGGAGCCTCCAAAATGAGAAGGGTTCACCGAAGGAAAAGGAAGTCTACAAGAGGTCTCAGTGAATGGAGGGTGTCTCGGCGACAAAAGCAGATATCGGTGCAACACTTGATCCTTGCTATGGTGTCTTCCCAACTCAGTGATCTCTTGGCGAAAGGAAAGCGGAGCTCGCTAAGAAGTCTTAGCGAGAATGGAATGTCTTGGCAAAACGAAGTGAGCTCGGGCAGACAAAGGGTCTTAGCAACCCATGGATACTGACTCTATATAGGATCTCAGCAAAGAATGCAGGGCTCGGTGGAGCAAAATGTGTCGGGGTGACCTCGGCAAACTCTAGCCGATATGGTTTGTAATATCAAGATCAAGGAGACTTCGGGAGGAGCTGTACACTCAGTATGCTGCCTTACCAATGAGCGATTGTCTTGGCGACCACAGAGGTAACTTCGGTATGAGTTCTGAAGCTCGATAAGACTCTCATTGATATATCCATGCTATGCCGATAGTTGTAGAGGATATAATCACATCAGCGAGACACTTTCAGTGTCTCGCCGAGATGCGATTCTTTTCAAAGGGAGCTTTGACCGCCTGTAGTGCCCACGTGGAATACGCTCGACCAACCAGGAGGAGCTGAGATGAGCCGTGGTAGTCTGATCAGAGAATAGAATGCTAACATAGGATGAATGCAACGTGAATCGACGGTGAACTTAGTAGCAATCAAGGTGTTTTACCGAGGAGGTTTGAGAGGACATGAGGACAGAGGAGTGAATGCGGTGGTTGCAGAAAGATCAAAGGGCTTCTCCAGACAGTAACTCTTCACCGACACACACAGGATAGACACGCAGGGGTGTTGCATTTAATTCAAAAATATCTAAGGATAGATCTTTCTCAGCCCGATATTTTGTAAGCCCTAAGGGGGGGCCGACATAGTCTGTATATAAGGAAATTTTTTCCTTTTTATAAATGGTTCAGGTAATGCATCCAGAAGAGTTAGTGATTTTTAGCTATCCTTCCTCAACTGATGTATATTTTGTAACTCAAATCAGAATTTGGAATGCAACACAGAGTTTACCTTGGAAGCTAGTGTTCATGTTTGTACTGTTCTCATTTTTGTATCTTTCTTTTGATTATGCAAGTCTTTAACTATGTTTTATAAATTCTACACTTATATCTTAGAGCCGTGAAAGTAATCTTTCCTTCCTAAGATGTGTATGTAGATCGAACCTGTTAAGATTGATGCATAAGTCTAGAAGAAGTTGTGTTGAGCACATAAAAAATTTACATTTATGCTTCCCAGTGTATGTTCATTCTGTTTTCTTTTCAGAATTCCTCATCATTTCGGTGCATCACCTTAGTTTAGTTTCAATTTATGTACTCCTTCTCCCTTTCCCTTCTGAAAAGAATCAGTATTTAAGGTGACACCAAAGGAAGCCGGCCTTCTCCAGAGATTCACTCCAATTTCAGGTGACCCACAGCCTTGGAGTGATCCAATGTTTCACTAGAAAGCTTAGTTTTACATCTTTGCATCAGGGTGCATTTCTATGTGAAAACAGTTTCTGGCACGCCCGATGGGACTCAAAATTTAAATTGAACTACTGGTTTAGTATGCAACCAGTGAATTCCAGACTTTATAGAAGTCCTTTGGCATACTTGGTGACTCCACAAAGAGAAAGAACTCCAAAAATCAATGCTTTCTCCAGTTTATGAGAAAATTTCAGACAAGAGGTAGCTCAGGTCCCTTCGAATATTTGCAGCCGTCATCACCGAGAAGAAAAGGTAGAGCAACAGAAAAGAGGGGAACAACAGTTATTTATTCCAGAAGGGCTCAATCCACTCCTCCATCTGTGAGATCACACATTGTTATCTCGTCCTTGGCTTCATCTAAGGTACCAACAAACCAACCTCAGATACCTCCAATGGCCGCTCCAAGGAATCAAACCTTCGTTACTTTTAATGGAGGGAGCCCCTTGAATTTGGCACAGCATAATGATATCCCAATGGCAGCCCTGAAGAGCTTGCCAACTTTCACGGGAGAAGACCAGACTACCCCAATTGAACATATGAGAGATGTGGCCTCATTATGTGGAGTCCATCACATAACTCAAGAGGATGTTGCAGTAAGATTGCTAGCTGCTTCACTAAAAGGAAGAGCTATGTAGTTGTATAGGATCCTACTGGTCAGTTCAATTGCAACATGGGACGAATTTGGAGATAAGTTGCATAAGCAATTTCAAGACAGGTCTGATAACTTGTCTCTATTGGAACAACTTACTACAATTAAGAGAGCTCCACAAGAGCAGATGATTGACTTCAACTTCAGATTCCAAAGAACTTGGGATAGAATCCCTGCAACGGTGAGGCCACCTCCAGAATACACATTTTTATACTTCTTGAGGGCTCTTAACAGCGACATAGCTGTCATGATACAGTCAATGGGAGGAGTGTCCTTACTAGATGCCTTTGAAATAGCTATCAGAGTTGAAAACAGCTTAATACAAGCTGGTAAACTTGCTCCTAGGCCACCAATGCCTATTTTCCCAGAGATTCATGCAAATATTCCATTGTAAATACCTCCTTTTGCACCTTTACCATCTGTTCTAGCTGTTGTAACACAAGAAAATACGGCTTCAGGCTCATCAAATGAGTTACAAGAAATCAAAAGTCTTTTACAGACTTTTGGTAACAAGTTGGTAAACTTGGAAAAGCAACAGTCCTATTCTAGGCCTTATCAACAGTAGAATCAAGCCCCAAGTCAGCCCTTTCAAGGTCAGCAACAAAAATTCCAGGGGAATAGACAGCAGTACCAAGGCAATTATCAGGGCCCAATACAGAATGTGAACACAAGACCTTTTCAGGCCTATGCTCCATCCCCTGTTAGTGCGACCAAGGAGCTAGTTCTTATCCAAATTAACTTAGCAGCAAACTATGAGTGGTATTACCCCTGTAACCAACCCCACAATTAGGTTACTTGTTCAAATGGACTCATCAATCAGGCACTGATGGTGCAGAATACCTTGAGTTCACAGCAACAGGCACTTAATGATCCAACTTCACAACACCAGGATTAGTTTAGCGATGATGCCACCCTACTTAATTGGCAAGGTCAAGAGTTATGTAGACTGAATGAAGATAGTTCTCCAGTTGCAGCTAACACCAGGGCAAAGAAAAGGGATTTTGAGCTTGGTCAAGCGGCTGACAAAGGAAAGGCCGCAACTGTGGAACCATCTACCTCTCAAGCAATTCATGGTTCACAAAGAGATCAACAACTCTTGACCAAGGAGCAGCCACACCCGCAAGATGATCATACTAGCATAAAGGTACAATCTAAAGTAAACCCAATTGTGCCATTTAATATCCTTGATAGTATGAAGAAAATGAATGTTACAATGTCTATGTGGGACTCACAAGCCATCCCAGGTCAAAAGGATATGTTATAGTTAGCCCTATCAAGTTTGAAAATGTCAAATGAATCTGAGCCCCCAATAGGTCAGGTTAGAGTTGTGTAAACCAACAGTCCTCAGGGAAAAGATCAACAGCCTAGCAAAGAGGCAGGAAAAGAAGTCAAACCACCCCCCTTTTATGTGTTAATAATTATTGGTGATAAGTTAGTTCATAATTGTATGGTAGACAGTGGAGCTAGTAGCTCTGTGATGCCAAAGCAGATTGCTGACAAGCTTGGACTAAAATACCAGCCTTTAGAAAAAGGAGTAATCCAATTAGACGGTACCTCCATTAATACACTGGGCATTATTAAGAATTTAAATCTCACCCTCCATGCTTGTCCAAATTTTTTAGTTCCTCGAGACATATGTGTCATAGACCTTCCACCTTTCTTTTCCTTGTGTTTATCTAGAGACTTTACAACCAAGATAGGTGGTTATGTATCAGCTGATTGGTCACATATGTTATTTAGAACAAGATATGGAACCAAGGTTACCATTAAATCTAAAAGATTGGCTAAGGATCACATTGAGCCATATAACCCAAGTCCCTTAAATGTTGTTCCTACTGCTATAGACACAAATTGTGTCATTCTTTCTGACAATGAACTAGCTGCTACTCAAGAACTCCAATCAGAAGTTCTTCCTGACGTACTGCTGCAAGAATGGGCAGTTGAGAATGTATTGGATAGTCCTGAGGACCTCATTCAAGATGCTGGTATGGGCAACTATGTCATTCTTGAGCCTGACACAGAGATTCCAAACCTAGAGAAAGATGCAGATCAGTTGTTGCAACCACTAAATGGACTTTGGGAGATGTTCTTCGATGGTTCAAGAAGAAAAAATGGCGTTGGAGGAGGTGCAATGCTCGTGTTTCCTCAAGGTGATAAGTATTATGCTACTTTCCGTTTTTCTTTTGCATGCTCCAATAACACTGCTGAGTATGAGGGCCTTGTTCAAGGTTTAGAGTGGGCAAGGAAGAGAGGAATAACCAGCTTGAAAGTCTATGGGGACAGCGAATTAATTTTTAATCAAGTAAGGGGCCTGAATGTTGCTAAAAATGACACATTAAAGTCTTATAGAAATAGAGTGTGGAACATAATTGAGGATTTTGATGCCTTTAGCTTAGTGTCTATTCCAAGAAATCAGAACAAGCATGCTGACAGGCTTGCAGCCATTGGAGCACAGTTTGATATTCCAAATGACATTAGAAAAGAGAAGGTGCAGCAGTATGTGAAGGTTGTAGTCAGACCATCAATTCCTGATAACAACATTCACTGGCAAGTTTTTGATAGTGATGAATAGATTCTTTCCTTTTTGCTAGAAGAAGATCAGTTCTCCTTGGTGAATCAAGCAAAACTCAAGCAACTGTATGATGATCAAGTCATATAGCTAAAGACGAATAGGTTACCCAAAGGTCTTGTTACCTTAGAGTCAATTTTCAACACCGATGATTAGCTTAAAAAGGGTAAAGTTGGCTTGCAAATCAAAGAAGAACATTATGAAGAACTCAAGATTTTCAAAGGTAAACTCCTTAAGATAGGAAAAATTTGTTCACATAAAGATAAACAAGCTTTTATTGCCTTATGTCAAGAATTCCATGATGTCTTTGCTTGGGAATACTCAGATTTGAGAGGGTTTGATCCCCATATTGCCCAACACACAATTGAGTTAGAGCCTAATGCTAAGCCAGTAAGGCAAAAACAAAGGCTTTTGAATCCTAAACTAGAGCCCCTAATGATTAAAGAGCTGACTAAACTAGTTGAGGGGTGTATTGTCTTTCCCATCAAACACACTTCATGGGTTTCTAACCTTGTACTGGTTAGGAAGAAAAGTGGCGAAATAAGGCTTTGTGTAGACTTTAGGGATCTTAACCGAGCGTCTTTGAAAGACCACTACCCACTGCCCTCCATGGAACGAATCTTGCAAGAGTTTGTTGGTTCTGAAAGATATTCCTTATTAGATGGTTTTTCAGGATATAATCAGGTGCTGGTTAAAGAAGAAGATCAGTTTAAAACTGCTTTTACGACTAAATGGGGCACCATGGCATACAAAAGGATGCCTTTTGGTTTGTCCAATGCTGGTGCCACGTTTCAGAGGGCCATGGACATGGCATTTCAAAGTTTGATCAACAAGATTATACTGATTTATCTAGATGACATTACAGTTTATTCCAAGAATGTTGATGAGCATTTGATACATCTTAGGCAAGTTTTTGAAAAATGCAGAGAATTTGGTATCTCTCTCAATCCAAAGAAAAGTATCTTTGCTGTCCATGAAGGGAAATTATTAAGACACATAGTGTCAAAGCAAGGAATTACTATTGATCCTGAGAGAGTCAAAGCCATACTTGAGTTGTCACTGCCCAATCACAAGAAGGGTCTATAGAGCTTTCTGGGCCAGATCAACTTTCTAAGAAGATTCATCCCTGACGTTGCAAACTTGTTACAACCTTTGACAACTATGTTAAAGAAAATGCAGTTTACAGTTGGACAAAGGATGCCAAGAATAGTTTTGAAAGGGTCAAGGAGGCCTTAGTAGCAGCCCCTATGCTAGTAAATCCCAAATTTTCTAAAGATTTTTATCTTTATGCTTATGGTAGCACAAGTAACATCTCTGCAATATTGGTTCAAAAAAATGAAGAGAATTTAGAACAACCAATAGCCTTTTTCAGTTAGGGTTTGGTTGATTATGAACAGAAACACTCATTTGTAGAGAGGCATGTTCTTGCTGCGATCAGAAGCCTGAAGAAATTCAAGCCTTTGATCTCTCATAGTAGGATTCATATCCTGGTGGCGCACTCAAGTGTGAAGGAGTTTCTGTTGAATAAAGATCTGAATGAAAAAAGAGCAGGATGGGTTACCAAGGTCATGGAGTATGATGTAGATATTAAGATCACCAAACTGGTTAGAGGCAGAGGTCTCTGTGAACTACTTGCTACTGGGTCAAGTAGTGGAAGTGAACTAGAAAAGGACATTATCCTTGCTAATACAAATGAGTTTCAGAATGCTCAAGATGATGTACCTCAGAATGCTCAAGATGATGTACCAATAGGGACAACCAATTGGGTTCAAGATATGACCCAATTTTTACAAACTGGCGAGTGTCCACCAGGTCTGAATAGAGCCAAAAGGAGATACTTCAGATTGCAGTCCATACCATATGTGCTAGTAAATAATGTTCTCTTCAAAAAGGATTTGAACGGTGTCTTATTAAGATGCATTCACAGTCACCAAGTCGAGAAGGTACTTCATGAATTTCATGATGGAGCTGCAAGAGGCCACTTTGCTCCTAGAACTACTGCCTAGAAAATCATGAGAGCTGGTTACTACTGGCCCAGCTTGTTCAAGGATGCACATTTCTGGTCAAGAAAGTGTATCAAATGTGCTCTGTTTTCAGGAAAGGAAAAACTACCTGCTATGCCTCTGCATCCAATTCAAGTGGAGCAGCCCTTCATGAGATGGGGCATTGATTTCATTGGGCCAATAAATCCACCTTCCAGTGCTAGTCACAAGTGGGTACTCACAACCACTGACTATTTTACAAGGTGGACATAAGCAGTTGCATTGAAAGAAGCAAAAGAGTCTTCAATTTTGAGCTTCTATGAAGATATAATCACCAGATTTGGAGTCCCTGACTCTATCATATATGATAATGCTCATGCATTCATGGGATTAAGACTGACTGATTGGGCTGTCAAACATGGCATTCATTTGAACACCTCTTCAAATTATTATCCTCAAGGTAATGGTTTGGCTGAAAGCACAAATAACAATCTCATCAGGATCATTAAAAGGACCATAGAGGATAATCAAAGGACCTGGCATGACAGTTTAAAGAATGCACTTTGGGCAGACAGAGTGACCCCTAATAGGTCTATTTGTAACTCACCATATATGTTGGTCTATGGCAAAGAGGCAAGATTGCCACTATCTGTGGAGCTTCCGGCTCTAGACATTGTTCACTAGTTGGAGATGCTTGAGGGATAAGACCGAATGTCTGTAAGGTATGCAGAGCTCATGGAGCTCGAAGAATCAAGGGACAGAGCAATGAAAAATTTGGAGTGTCATTAGCTCCAAACGAAAAGAACATTTGACAAGAAGGCTACTAAAAAGGATTTCAGGGGGGGGGGATCTCGTGCTGAAATGGGATGTTTTGAAAAGTAAGTCAGGCCATCACACCAAGTTCAATAACATGTGGATAGGTCCATTCCTAATCAGGGACTGTAAGAAACACAATGCTTATCAGCTAGCTACGACAGAAGGGGATTTGCTTCCTATCCTAGTCAATGGGATACACCTTAAACCCTGCTTTCAAGCCTGATAAGTGCCTTTCTTGTACATATCTAGTTAGGTTTTATGTTTTCAATAAGTTCTTTGCACTATGGTTCGTTTGTTTTCTGTTTTGCTCCATCCCCTGAATGTTGTTTTAACACAGTATTTCTCTCTGTCGTTTTCCCTTGTTTCATTTTTTGGCAGCCTGTTATGACCCGTAGATCTCATGAGGTTGAGGTCGTGTGCAAGATTGATATTTTGTTTGTTTTCTGAGCCTTCTAACGACTCCATGCCCAATGGATAAACCCAGTTACTGGTTCTCATGTTTAGCAGGAAAACATTCCGCAAAGGTCGCCAAAAATGTTACCCATTTTTCACCTATGGGCTCAATCAAGCAGGGTGACCTATGTTTATAGAGGTTCTCGAAGACCAAATGGAGGAACACTTGCATTAGGATCATTTTTTTTCTGACTTGTTTGCTTCTTGTGCAGATGCAAGGGAAAATAATGTTTCATAATTCGACATGTGGATTAAATGTGGCTCCCAAGAGGGTTGAGCCCAGCGTGCATATCTTTAGTTTGGGGGTGGGTCTTTTCCTTTTCTTGTTTTGCTTCCTTCTCCCCTTTTTTTTTGTTTCTACCGGGGGCGGAACCAGGTCTGGATTTGAACTTAGAGCTTTTCCAAGGTCTCGGTTCCTATTTCTGATCCGGTCCTGATCCCTATTCCGCCTTTCCTTTCTTTGTCGGGATCCTTCTTTGTTTCCATTGGGGGCAGAGTCAGAACGAAACCAAACCTGGAACTTTTCCAAAATTCCAGTTTCTGTTTTCGTTCCGGTTCTGGCCCCGATCCCGCTCTTTCTTCTTTCCTTTTCTTCGTGGACTAGGGTCAAGGGTTGTCTCTTCCTCCTTGGTTCCCCCTTATGTTTTTCTTTTCTTCCTTTGTGTCTCTAGTCTTGTCAGGGGCGGGATCAGAACAGAATCGAAACTTGAAACTTAAAGAAAGTTTGATGGCCTAAATTTGGTCTTGATCCCAGTTCCACCGGGATTCATCTGTCTTTGCTTCCACCCCCTTTCTTCCCCGGTCCCAGTTCTGGTTCCATCTTGGCCCCACCTCCACCAGTTATGAAGTGTCCCAGCGAGGAGTTGATGTCTCGCCGAAAGCAGCCGGTTTAGAAGCCATCGGGGAAGCTCTCGCCAGAAGGAAGACTGTCGGTAAGAAGTCTTACCGACATCAAAGGTCACACCAATTGCTTTCCTTCGAGGTAAGTCCAAGTGCTCGGTGAAAGGTCCCAGCGAATAGTCGAGGTCTCCCCGACTTAAAAAATCTTTTGGCGTATGTGTGCGGGTTTTGGAAAGAGGTCTCATCGATCAAAGATGTCTCGTCGAAGGTGGGAGATCTCGACAAAGCAAGCGAGCTTCGCTAGGAGGTCTCGCCGAAGCCATGGGGTCTCCCCGATAATCAAAAGGAAGCATGTTTCTGGACAGGTCTGGCCGACAAAAAGTCTCCCCGACACAAAGGAAAGGGGGCCCTAGTTATGACTAAGGGATCTCGCTGAGATGTCTCAGCGATTACACAAGGTCCCCCCGAAATGAAATGGAGCTCGACAAGAGTCGAAGGGTTCAATATAGAGTCTCGACGAACAAAGACGGTCTTGCCGATCGAAGGGAGGCCCCACCAAAACATCAAAGGGATCGCCAACGGTTAAAGATGTCGCCTGGAGATCCTACCGACAACGAGAAGTCCTGGTAACATACAAAGTGTTATCGGCAAGAGTCTCACTGAACTGTGGAGCCTCCAAAATGAGAAGGGTTCGCTAAAGGAAAAGGAAGTCTACAAGAGGTCTCAGCGAATGGAGGGTGTCTCGGTGACAAAAGCAGATATCGGTGCAACATTTTATCCTTGCTATGGTGTCTCCCCGACTTGGTGATCTCTTAGCGAAAGGAAAGCGGAGCTCGCTAAGAAGTCTTAGCAAGAATGGAATGTCTTGGTGAAACAAAGTGAGCTTGGGTAGACAAAGGGTCTTAGCGACCCATGGATGTCCTACTAACTCTATATAGGATCTCAGCAAAGAATGCAGGGCTCGATAAAGCAAAATGTGTCAGGGTGACCTCGGTAGACTCTGGCCGATATAGTTTGTAATATCAAGATCAAGGAGACTTTGGGAGGAGGCTATACACTTGGTATGTTGTCTTACCAATGAGTGATTGTCTTGGCGACCACAGAGGAAACTTTGGTATGAGTTCTGAAGCTCGATAAGACTCTCATCGATATATCCATGCTATGTTGATAGTTGTAGAGGATATAATCGCATCGGCGAGACACTTTTAGTGTCTCACTGAGATGCGATTCTTTTCAAAGGGAGCTTTGACCGCCTGCAGAGCCCGCGTGGAATACACTCGACCAACCAGGAGGAGCTGAGACGAGCCATGGCAGTCTGATCAAAGCATAGAATGCCAACACAGGATGAATGCAACGTGAATCGACGGTGAACTCAGTAGCATTCAAGGCGTTCGGCCGAGGAGGTTCGAGAGGACACGAGGATAGAGGAGTGAATGTGGTGGTTGCAGAAAGATCAAAGGGTTTCTCCAGACAGTAACTCTTCACCGACACACACAGGATAGACACGTAGGGGTGCTGCATTTAATTCAAAAAGATCTGAGGATAGATCTTTCTCAGCCCGATATTTTGTAAGCCCTAAGGGGGGGCTGACACAGTCTGTATATAAGGAAATTTTTTCCTTTATGCAAATGGTTCGGGTAATGCATCCAGAAGAGTTAGTGATTTTTAGCTATCCTTCCTCAACTGATGTATATTTTGTAACTCAAATCAGAATCTGGAATGCAACGCATAGTTTACCTTGGAAGATAGTGTTCATGTTTGTGTTCTCATTTCTGTATCTTTCTTTTGATTATGCAAGTCTTTAACTGTGTTTTATAAATTTTTCACTTATATCTTAGAGCCATGAAAGTAATCTTTCCTTCCTAAGATGTGTATGTATATCAAACCTGTTAAGATTGATGCATAAGTCTAGAAGAAGTTGTGTTGAGCACATAAAAAATTTACATTTAGGTTTCCCAGTGTACATTCATTCTGTTTTCTTTTCAGAATTCCTCATCATTTCGGTGCATCACCTTAGTTTAGTTTCAATTTATGTACTCCTTCTCCCTTTCCCTTCAAAGAATCAGTAGTTTAGGTGACACCAAAGGAAGCTAGCCTTTTTCGGAGGTTTACTCCAATTTCAGGTGACCCACAGCCTTGGAGTGATCCAATGTTTCACTAGAAAGCTTAGTTTTACAACTTTGCATCAGGTTGCATTTCTACGTGACAACAATAACCCAAAAATCACATTTTTTATAATGTTAACATTAGGAGCAAGGTTACCAGGCTAGCAAGAGCCTCTAATAATTTTTGATATGTAAGAAGACCATTATTTATATAATATTAATATATGGGCTATATGGTCTTTGCTTGAAAAAAATCATTAGGAGCAAGGTTGAGACACTTTTCCTAACACTATTGTGTGATTTTTTAGAAATTTCATGGAATACCTAGATGAGTCTATCCAATCCTCTCTTTTGATTCAACCATAACCTTCTTTGAAGCTAAAAACCCTTAATCTATTGCATCATATTGGTCTTGGTTGGAACTGCTAAATATTTGGAGGAAAATAATCATAAGATTTTCAATGGAACAAGACATATAAGTCAAGTTTGGGGTAAAATAATGGCCAATATAAAAGAAACTTGTCAAGTTTGGATTCAAGACTATCAAGTGAGTTCTTGGTGAGAATTTAGAGTTCTGATGAGACTTGATATTCTTTTGGCTTCTTCTTTTTCCACCTCTTCCAAAAATAACCCTCATAAATGCCAACTTACAAAATGTGAACACGATTCCATGAGATTGGTTAAAATTAATTTTGATGGAGATTCAAAAGAAAATTTTGGAAATTTTGGCATGAGAGGTGTTTGTTGTGATCATAATGACAAGGTTAAGTTTTGGTTTGCTAGTAGTCTTGGTTCCGATTTTGATAATTTTGCTAAAGTTATGACCATTTGCCAAGATTTTTTAGAATCTAAGATAAGGAATTTTACCAATATTATTGTAGAATCTAACTATAAAATATTGACAAATAATTTCAAAAGAAAGTCTTCCTTTTACTTCCAATAGTGGAAATTGAAAGATGTAATTTAAAGAAATCAACATCCTCGTTTATGGTTCCAATGTTGTTAAGTGGAACCATACTAGAAGAGAAGGAAATTAGATTGTTGAATTTTTGGCTAAATCAACTTCTAATTAGATTGACATTAAGGTTCGTACTGGAAATAACTAGGATTTCCTATTACAAAAATGAGACAATACTTTAGTGATTTTGTGAATATTGACTATAGTGTGTTTCTGATTCTTGATTCTTGTTAATGTGTTTCGTGCTATTTTTTAACATAAGAGTAAACATTGCTTCTGATTCTCAATGCATAGATAATATGTAGGAGAATAGGTGCTTATTCCCTATTTATGAAGTTTGGACAATTTCTCCTCTCTTATTAATTGTCTTTTCAATCTATTGGAATTTTCTTGATTGTCTAGAAGTGGTCTTCCATGAATCTTTTTAAGACTAGCAAACCTATTTTATAATCAATTACTATTTTAATGTATTATTTATTTTTATGTTAAAAACATGCAAAAACTTGTGAATTGAGAACACAAGTGAGTAAATATAAGTAAAATGTGTACCTATAGACATGATTATAATGTGGTTATTTTTAGGGTCTAATATATACTTTTCAATAAAAGAATCTACAAATTATATTTGTAAGACATATATTATTAGATCAAGACTTTTTGTATAATAGATAGGAGAAACAAATTATATTTTTAAGACATGATTCTAATATTGATATTTTTAAGGTCTTAATATTTTTTTTAAGCAATAGGATAAATAGATTGTATGTGTGAGTGTGTAGCATATTAGCAAGACTTTGTCTGCTCGTTAACATTGAAATAAGATCATTATCATGAAAGTAGAAGTTTAAAACAATGTAATATAAGTTAATATGTAAAAAAAAAATTTGACAATGTCTATCCAAAACTTTGAATGCACATTATAAATTAATGTGCTTACTAAACCAAAAGTTAATAAATTATCTTTCCCTTTATATTATATAAATCAACTACAATACAAAATTCAAATTAAAATATATTAAGCATGTAAAAAATGTGTTGAAGGGAGCTTGAAAAAACTTTTCTTTTACTTTATAGTTGTGGACATCTAAATTTGGACACTTAATTTATCCAAATGCATCCCTTTTCGTCTTATTTTCGTAATACTGCTATTATTTAATTAATAGCTTTAATTCTGCCAAATCCCTAAGGTATTTAATCAATAATACCTTATCTCTTTAATCCTCCTTCCATCAATTGAATTAAATAAATATTCCATTTATTTAATTCCCCTCATGTCACATCCTCCATCATTTTATCTTATCCTAATCCTTCTTCTAATCCCATCATTAGGGATGTGCACATGCCTAATCCTTGATTAGGATGTGTCACATCCTCCAACTTTTGCAAGTTGGCCTCTAATCTCTCTTAGCCACCTAACCTTCCTCTAACCCCTCATCAACTAGCCTAATCAACCTCTCAAGGAATTTTTAATTCCTTTTATCCTTCCAAGGAATATTAAATTCCTTTTCTCTTCCCCATGTCCTTTATGACATGTGTCCTTGGTCAACCTTATTAAGTGCTTTTCTTTTTGGACAAGGCATCTCCCTTCCCCATGTGAATTTTTAATTCACATTTAATCCCCCAATGCACCCTTTGGAATTCTTTATTCTTTCCCATCTCCCCATGAGCATATTTGAGGAATTTTTAATTTCTCACATGTCCTCTCACCCACATGGGGACAATGACCTCCTTTATGAGGAGATCTTGTCCAATCCTAAGGTACTTTGTACCCCCCTCCATGTCATGTACTTCTCCTTCCACCTCATGTCCATTTCATCTTTTAGGGCTATATCACATTTTAGGGCTATATCACATGCCACATGTCAAGATGTGAGGGCTTGTGAGTTCTCAACTCACCTTAGCCCTACATCTTGATATTTGGTGGCTCAATCTTGGCCATCCATTTCCCTAAAGATTTCCAAAATCTCTATAAATACCCCCTCTTTTCTCTCATTTTGGAGGAGATCATTTTGCTAGCCAAACTCTTGCAATTTTGTTTCTCAACTTATACTTAGTCATTTTCATGTTTTTATCCACTTGCACTCATCCTCACAACATCATTTAGCTTGCATCTTGTGCCATCCAAGGAGCATACACATCAAAGATCGAAGGGCCAACCAAAGGATCGATTCGACGCAAGGTATAAGGTTCCATTTTGTTGCTTTTTATCTTGTTTTGTCTCCAACTTAGGCTAATCTTGAGGTGTAGGTTGTTTTGGTGTTTATTTGCACTCTTTTACTTGCTGCTTGTTTTCTAACGCTCATCCGTTTACTCGTTCCGAGTAAACGTTCATCCATTTAACAAATCCTTTCATCATTCCAAACTCTCGTTCTATCATTTTGATCATCCGTTTACTCGTTCCGAGTAAACGTTCATCCATTTAACACATCCTTTCATCATTCCTAACTCTTGTTATGTCATTTTGATCATCCGTTTACTCGTTCCGAGTAAACGTTCATCCATTTAACAAATCCTTTCATCATTCTGAACTCTCATTCTATCATTCTGATCATTTGTTTACTCGTTCCGAGTAAACGTTCATCCATTTAACACATCCTTTCATCATTCCAAACTCTCGTTCTATCATTCTGATCATCCGTTTACTCGTTCCGAGTAAACATTCATCCATATATCACACATCCTCTCATCATTCCAAACTCTCGTTCTATCATTCTGGTCATCTGTTTACTCGTTCCGAATAAACATTCATCCATTTCACACATCCTTTCATCATTTTGAACCCTTGTTCTATCATTCTGATCATTCGTTTACTCGTTCTGAGTAGTCATTCATCCGTCTCGATCAACCATTCGCTCATTTTGAGTATTCATTCATCCATTTTTATCATTCATTCCTCTAATCAAATCATCCAAATCCCCTAAACTTCATCTCAAGTTATTATCCAAATTGACCTAAGTGTCTGATTTGATCGTCATCATCAACATCCGCTTAGGATTGTCATCCATCCTAAGTTAATCATCATCGCTGGCCCAATCAATTCACCTTCAATCTCAAGGTGGATTCGGTGCTACAATCATCCATTTATCCTTTAATCCGATCAATCAGTATCCTAAGTCATATAATATAATCTCTGAATGGGATTTGTAGTCTCTTTCATCATCCATCAGTCGATCTTATCAATCAATCATTGATCGATCTTATCTAATCCAATCTGATCCAATCCAATCCAATCGCGTCCTTATCCAATCACCTTCGACCCAATCAATCTACTTCCATCTTAAGGCAGATTCGGTGTCGTAATCATCCTTTGATAATCAAATCCGACCATCAAAATCAATCCCATCATATCATCCAATCATCCTAATCCGAGCTTTAATCCAGTCCCGATCTGAGCTTGTCCTAAATCCCGATTTGGGCTTTAGTCCGATCCCATCCAAAATCTTTCATCCATCCTCTTTATCCTTTCACCATCATGAATTCTTATCCTCCATCAATAGTGGTCAAGGGAAACCCTAATTACGTCAATGATGATAATGAAAGTCTTGTTGATCAAGAGGTATATGACATAGATCCCCTTGACACTATCATTGCTAGTAAGTTTTCTCCACCCACATTCCAAAATCCAATCACTTCGGTTATCCATCATGTCTTC